>MU628524.1:0-84024 GCA_025688805.1 Aspergillus egyptiacus | reverse complement strand
TGGGTAGGCTGCTTTCTGCTGGGAAGTTGAGGGTTGCCACCTGTAACTTGCGGGAAGTTTCTGCAAATGCTTCTCACATACATTGTGTTACCTGACAGAATAGTCATGGAACTATGTATGAATGTGATTGGGTAGGTGTTTTGGTACTTCTCATGCAGGCCGGGTTCTGTATCATGCCAACAGGCCTCATTCAGATGCCGCCACGTCCCAGGGCTGCTGTAGTCTGGCAACAATTGCAAACTACAGAATGAGACTCTCCTTAGTATATTAGCTGATATATTACTGGTGCTCACCAAAAGTCTCTATACCCAATCTCTCAACACCAAGAGGCAACGGGAGAGCGAAGACATATTCAGCCAATGGGCAAAGTAATACATGGAGGTGCCAAGATAGAGACACTGGAGCAGGCGTGTAAGGCCTGCTTTCAGAGATGTTTCTCAAGGTGCGTTGAGACAAGCTTCAAGAGATGCAGGCCTTGAGACACCGAGAGCGCTACTGCATGAAGCGGCCCCCGTCACGAATTGGTCTGAGTAGACCGGCCTGAGCACCTGCTTCAGCACACAAGTTAATTGGTGGATAAGCATGCAGCTGCCAAGTATGGCATGCAGACGATAAACTCTGCTCTCGACACTAAAAGAATCTTAGCGGCCGTGCCTGACGTTCTGAATATAAGCACGTGAATCTCTCGCTGGACTCTCCTGCTCATACCGTTAAAGTCACCGATAGTGACACGGTATCGTCTGTGGAACTCCCATTGGATTTGTTAGTATAAGCAACAGGCAGAAGCAGAGAACTCCCCCGAGCAGAAGCAAAACGAGAAGGAATAAAGCACTAACAGAATCGTTATTGGAAGAGAGAACGATGACAAAAGAATTCCCCTTGAAATCCCACCGTATGGACGGAGATCCAACGTGCCGCGACTCGCAGCTTGCACTGCACAGTCCGCAGCCACCGGCCGCAGTCGAAGCCTGCGTCCATCAGCTGATTGACAAGCATTGCGACAGGGATCCCGAGGCTCCCGCAGTATGTGCTTGGGACGGCGACTTTACATATCAGCAGCTCATGACACTGGCCAGCTCGCTCGGTGAATTGCTCTCGGCCCAGGGCGTCGGCCTGGAGGTCTTCGTGCCCATCTATTTCGAGAAGTCACGATGGACGGTAGTTGCAATGCTGGGCGTCTTGTACGCGGGAGGTGCATTTGTGCTGCTAGAGCCATCCTTCCCGATTAAACGCCTCGAGTGGATCTGCCAAACAGCGAAGGCTTCCTTGGTCATCGCCTCGCGCCAAAATGCGGAGAAAGCCAGGGGTCTCGCCCCGGAAGTGGTTGTCATAGACGACAGCGCAGAGCTGAAATACAAGGGGACAGGCCATGGAAAGGCTGCTGGCAGCGCGGCACCCAATAATGCAGCCTATGCGATATTCACCTCAGGAACCACAGGGACGCCAAAGGGCGTTGTCATCGAACATCGATCTATATCATCCTCGTGCGTCGCCCACGGACTCGCCCTGTGGCTTACCAGGTCATCGCGGGCGTTGCAATTCAGTTCCTACGCGTTCGATGCCTGCCTGTTGGAGATGCTGACCGTGCTAGTGCACGGCGGATGCGTCTGTATCCCATCTGAGAAGGAACGCCGAAGCGACCTGGTTGGAGCAGTGAGTCGTTTACGTGTTAATTGGGCTGTGTTCACGCCATCTGTGGCTCGCCCGCTGGATCCCATGGCCTTTCCAACCCTGGAAACCGTAGTGTGCGTTGGTGAAGCCGTGACCAAGCCAGACATAGACCACTGGACCCCCCATGTCAACTTGTTGAATTGCTATGGGCCAGCAGAGTGCACTATCGTGGCCTGCGCAGCGCATATTCGCGGGGCCATGCCGATCAAGGTCGGCAATGCTGCTGGCTGCAGAGGCTGGGTTGTGGATGAAAACGACGCCGAAGTCCTGCGTCCAGTTGGTCAAATAGGCGAACTGCTGATCGACGGTCCCATTGTAGGCCGAGGATACATCGGGACCAAGAGCCACATGGAAGCTGGGTTTGTCAATCGCCCCGGATGGCTGAAGGCGCTCTCCCCGCATACCACCGGAAAGGTGTATAAAACGGGTGACCTTGCCCGGTGCCATGAGGACGGATCTTTCGAAGTGCTTGGCCGTAAGGATACCCAGCTTAAGGTCCACGGGCAACGGATGGAGGCGGCAGAGATCGAATACCACCTGCGACAACATATCTCCGTCCGCGATCTTGCAGTGGACATTGTGCAGCCGAAGGATGACAGCGAATCGGCCCTTTTGGCAGCCTTCCTGGTGCTCAAGCCCGGGGAAACCAACAGCGTCAGAGACATAAACTCAGAACCTCACCTGACGGCGCCCCCTGGGGACCTTCGAACACATGTCGAGGAGGCGATACCTAAATTGCGACGGATCCTTCCCGGTTATATGATCCCCTCGGCGTTTTTGACCCTGTCTCGCATGCCGCTGAGCACCAGTGGTAAGCTGGATCGCCGTTCCTTGCGCCAGATTGGCAGCTCCAGAACACGCCGAGAGCTGCAACAATCGCACTTAGAGCCCGCAGCCATGATATCCCCTCGGACTGCCACCGAAGAAATCCTCCAGCGTCTGTGGGCAGCCGTCCTTCGAATTCCGCCTCAGACCATCGGCATTGAGGATAGCTTCTGGACACTGGGCGGAAATTCTATCCGTGCAATGAAACTGGCCGGCCTGGCCCGCCATCAGGGGTATATCTTGGACATACACGATATCTGGAGCCCGAGCACGCTCGAGGAAATGGCAGCGAGTTTACGCAAAGGCCATACTTTGCCGCAGGAGGCTCGGGCATTTTCCCTGTGTGAGGATAAGAGTGTCCGGGCGGATCTAGTACGGAGCCTGGGCGAAAATGGAATCGACCGATCCCAGATTCAAGACATATATCCATGCACCCGACTGCAGGAGGGTCTCTTTGCCCTGACGGTCAAAAGGCCTGGCGCCTACACGGTATGTCTCGAATTCAAATTGCCACTTGACGTCGACATCGTCCGGTTCTGTCGCGCTTGGGAAATAGCGGTCGAGGCCAACCCCATCCTGCGGACTCGAATTATACAAGACAATGCCGCGGTGTTATGGCAAGCCGTGATCCGGGACAAAATTCCCTGGGATACAAGGAACCCCGACGACGATGTTCCCAGGGAGTGGAGGGACTGGAAACTAGGCCAGCGGCTTGTCCGGCTAGCATTGAGCCGTCCAGCTTCGCCGCACACTCCGCACCTCTTCACGTTGGTCATTCACCACTCTCTAATCGATGGCTGGGGCCTCGAGTTGATCCTGCAGCAGGTCGACGCTGCCTACAATGGGCGGACGTTGGATGAAAGACCATTCAGACCCTTTGTGCAGTACGTGCTATCTCGGAATCAGGATGAGACTGAGCGTCACTGGAGGCAGCGCCTAGCGGGTTTGAACGCCGCGCCATACCCCAAGCTCCCCTCAGCGGATTACGTCCCTAGGCCGAGTGTGACAATCCGACACACCATCCCCATCCCATCCACGCATGGGCTTGGACGCACCACTGTGCCGAACCAGATAATGCTGGCATGGGGGATTCTGATCTCCTACTACACCGATAACTGGGACGTCCTTTTCGGCCTGACTGTTGCCGGACGAGGGGCGGCGGTTCAGGGCATCGAAACTATGACCGGACCTGCAATTGCGTCTATCCCAATGAGACTGTTGCTCGATCCGCGCACAACAGTGGAGGGTTCTCTGAGGAGTATCCAAACCGTCATGGTTGACAACATGCCTTTCGAGCAGATTGGCCTTCAGAGTTTCAGCCGTTTGGGCGCTGGGCATGCCATTGCCAACCAATTTCAAACCCACCTCGTTATCCAGCCAGACACAAGTGAATACCCACGACCACCATTGTTTTCCAGCTGCCGCGATCGGACGAAGCCGGTGGATGTGAGCTCTTATGCCATATCACTGAACGTCAGCCCATCAACGACCTCAGTCAGGCTCGAAGTCACCTTCGATCCCATCGTGATCGGGGAGACGCAGATGAAGCGTATGATCCATCAATTTCATCATATCTTCCAGCAGGTCCAGAAAGCCCCCGAAGCCGAGTTGCAGGATATTCAGGGGCCCAGCCCATACGACATCGCCGACCTGCGGCGTTGGAATTTACTGCCCCCAGCTCCAATTGAGAAGTGCGCACATGGGTTGATTTACCAGCGCACCATAGCCCACCCTGACGCACCAGCAGTACATGCATGGGACGGCCAGTTTACCTACCATGAGCTGGATCTTCACGCTGAGCAGCTGGCAAGGCGACTGGTGGCCCTTGGCGTTGGCCCAGAGAAATTCGTTCCTCTCTGTTTCGAGAAGTCGTGTTGGACCAGTGTCGCGATGCTAGGGGTGTTGAAAGCAGGGGGCGCCTTCGCTCTGCTGGAACCCAATCATCCGATCGAACGGTTGCAGCAGATCTGTCGTGAGATACATGGGCCCGTCGTCTTATGTTCGGAGTCCACTGCTGCTACTGCTATGAAACTCGGACCGTCAGAAGTTGTCATTGTAGATCCCAACGGTACTCAGTGGAAGGAGCACACCGCAGCTCCAGAGTTTACTTCCGCCACGCCAGAGAATGCAATGTACGTTGTCTTCACGTCAGGGTCGACAGGCAAGCCAAAAGGAGCCGTAATGGCACATGGCAGCTGGTGCACCGCCGCTCAGACCAAATGCGGAGAGTTACAATTAAGCCAAGATTCCCGAGTGCTGCAGTTCGCATCCTTATGCGTTTGATGTCAGCGTTATTGACAGTCTCTTAACCCTGGTCGCCGGCGGCTGCGTCTGTATCCCGTCTGAAGAGGACCGTAAATCTGATCTCGCCGGCGCAGTCGCCAGACTTCATGCAAATTGGGCCATGATCACGCCGTCGGTCGCACGGATTCTAAGCCCACAGACTGCACCCAGTCTGAAGACCCTGGTTTGCACCGGCGAGCCCATGAATGCGGCCGATGTTGAACTATGGTCTCCTCACCTGCACCTGATGAATGGCTACGGTCCGGCTGAATGTGCCGTGCTGGTAACTTTGAAGCGCAATGTGCAAGACGGCACTCAGACAGCAAACATTGGCACACCACAGGGGGTGGCTGGGTGGATTGTTGACCCTCAAAATCCGAGACGTCTTTCCCCTATTGGTGCTGTCGGCGAGCTCCTAGTAGAAGGCCCTATCATTGCTCGGGAATATCTGAACGAGCCGCAAAAGACATCGGAGGCCTTTCTCAATAGTCCTCCTTGGCTGGGCATGTTCCGGGATACACCATGCCGATTGTACAGAACCGGAGACCTGGTTAAATATACCTCAGAGGGAGCCTTCGTGCTCTTAGGTCGCAAGGATACACAGATCAAGGTGCATGGTCAGCGAGTGGAGATAGGGGAAGTTGAGTATCACCTGCAGCGCTGCTTCCCTGACGCCCACGCAGTGGTCGCCGATCTCATTACACCACAAGACGGCCGAGATGCCCTTCTGGCGGGATTTGTTTGCCTCCGTGCGCCGAGTGATGGCGAACAGAGTATCTTTGCGGAGAGTGATGACTCTTTCCATCAAGCAGCGGCCATTGCTCTTGCGCAACTCTCCTCTGCTCTTCCGTCGTACATGATCCCAGCTGTGCTGATTCCCGTAAACTGTCTGCCTTTCTCTGCAACGGGAAAACTGGATCGGCGTGCGCTGGCGATGAAATGTGGCCTGTTATCCCCGGCGCAGCTGGATGCCTACAGAGCGGGAGAGAGGTTCTCCATTCGAGAGCCACAGACACGCACGCAACGTGATTTACAGCGCCTGTTCGGAGATGCTTTGTCATTGTCTCATCGTCAGATTGGTATTGATGACCACTTCTTCCGTCTCGGAGGCGATTCCGTGTCGGTTCTGAAGCTGGTTTCTCTTGCTCGAAAAGCAGGATATCCGCTGACCGCTTCGCATGTTTTTACCAGTCCCAGAATAGTCGACCTAGCGGAGAAGATTGGTGTCGAAGACGGCCCCGTTGCTGAGGATGAAACCCTGCCATTTAGCTTGAGTCCAGGGCCACAGGAGCAGAGCATGGTTATAGCACCGCTGCTGGGCGAGGGCCGTCTCAGTGGGGACCAGATCGAAGACTTATATCCATGCACACCAATGCAGGAAGGGTTGATGGCGCTCAGTTTGAGAGATCCCGGAAAGTACATCGCGAGATATGAGTACGACCTCGCGGAAGAGGTCGACTTGGACAGATTTCGAGAGGCATTTGACAGGACCGTCGCTGCGAACCCCATTCTCCGTACACGGTTTGCTCAGGGCGCCAGCGACAGTTTCCAGGTGGTGATTCGAGAACTGCCAAAGTGGGAGAAATATGGTACACAAGAGGAGTATGAGATCCACTCGCGAATTCCTCGTATGGGCCCAAATGAATGTTTACTGCAGCCTATCCTGATTGCAAGCCCTGCTCGCTTTGTTCTAACCATTCATCATGCGCTTTACGACGCGGAGTCTCTCCACTTGGTCTGGGAACAGATCGAGGCTGTCTACCGGGGACAGAAACTCCAGCCCCGGCCATTCTCTGCTTTCATCCGTTACCTGAAGCAGGAGAAGGGCTCGATTGGCTTCTGGAGGGCTCAATTCAAAGATTTGAACGGCGCTGTATTTCCGGCACTCCCGTCGGCCGCGTACAATCCCACGCCAAACCAGGCTGTCCACCACAGGATTTCACTCAAACCCGCTAGTCAGATGGATATATCTATAACGGCCGCCATCCAATTGGCATGGGCCCTCATCCTATCCTATTATACGGACTGTAATGATGTCGTATATGGTCTGGTGCTCAGTGGGCGCAATGCACCAGTCCGTGGTATCGAAGAGTTCACCGGACCAACAGTGACCACAGTGCCATTCCGCATATGCTTTGATCTCAGCCGGTCCGCAGAGGAGGAAGTGGCTCGGATCCAAACGCAGATGGTGGCCATGATGGCCCACGAGCAGACTGGTTTGCAGACTATACGCTCTATAAGCGACGACACCGCCAGAGCGTGTGAATTTCAAAACCAAGTAATCATTCAGCCACCCACGAGCTTCCAAACGGGCGGGTTAGCCACCGGGTTTAGATCTGGGGGTCCGGAATATAGCGACTTTGCGAGTTATGGCATCGTTCTGGTCTGCAATCTAGCCGCTGAGAGACACCGGCCTTTGGAGATCATTGCGCAGTACGACCCGCACATGTTGGAAGAACAGAAAGCGCGGAGAATGGTGGTACAGTTCGAACACATCCTCCAACAAATCGTCTCGCAGCCGAATATGCCTCTTCGCGATATCTCGGCAGTCAGTCCGTCAGACTGGCAGCAACTGGCTCACTGGAATGCTACCCTCCCACCGTCAAGGGGGAGGTGTTTGCATGACTTGGTACTAGAACGTTGTGCTTCGCAGCCTGATGCGCAAGCCGTTTCCGCCTGGGATGGCGATCTCACATTCCGGGAGCTGGCCTCACTATCGTGCTATCTTGCGCGAGTCCTCAGGGACCAGGGGCTGCAGGAAGGGTGTGTAGTTCCAGTGTGTCTGGAAAGGTCAGGGTGGTCTATCCTTACCCTCATGGCTGTCCTGTGCGCCGGAGCTAGCCTGGTATGCATCGACCATGGGTTCCCTGTGGAAAGAGTGCAGCAAATTGTGGACCAGGTCCAACCACAGGTGGTAATCGCCTCGAAGCATACAAAGGATAAGTTTCAGGGGTGTTCTGCCACAATACTCATCGCACCTTTTATACCTGAAGCTTCCGCACCCAGGGAGACCTTTGGACCGGTAATATCGGTGGAACCAAGTGCTCCGGCGTTTATTCTTTTCACATCCGGCTCTACGGGCCAGCCCAAGGGCATAGTCATTGAGCATCGACACATCTCGACAAGTATCCGAGACCACAGCGGGCCAACAATGGTCACCCGGAATAGTCGGGTCCTACACTTTACGTCCTATGCTTTCGATGTCATGATCTGGGAGATTTTCACGACTCTGGTTATGGGAGCGTGTGTCTGCGTTCCGTCCGAGGAGGATCGGATGAACGCACTAGAATCATTCATCGCGGAGAGGCGGGTCAATCAGGCATTCTTCACTCCATCAATGCTAGCAATTCTCGACCCTGAGCGGGTTCCCAGCCTGAAGACCGTGGTTGCCGGAGGCGAAGTAATGACTCGCCATGTGGCTAGCCTGTGGGGTTCTCGCGTCGTGTTGCTCAATGGATACGGACCTGCAGAGATCTGCCTTTGCTGTGCTGTAGGCCGAGTGTCCGCGGATAACTGGGAACCAGGAATGATTGGGCCCATCCATGGGGGTTCCGGCTGGGTGACTGTTCCCTCTGATCCCACACGATTGGCCCCCCTCGGAGCGGTGGGCGAGTTGATTATTGAAGGTCCCTCTGTTACCAGAGGCTACTTGAACAATCCAGATCTGACTCGAGCGGCATTCATTGACCCTCCGGATTGGCTGATCCGCTGGCGTAAAGGCAAGCAACCTGGGCGTCTCTACCGGACCGGGGACCTGGTTGAGTACACAGCCGAAGGAAACATCCGGTTCATTGGCCGGAAAGACAGTCAGGTGAAACTGCGTGGACAGCGCCTCGAATTGGAGGAAGTGGAATATCATGTGCATCGCTGTACTGGGAAGTCCAGCGTGGTCGTCGACGTTGCGGAGATGAACGGGTCAACGGTCTTATTTGCATGCATAGTTCAGAAAGAGGAAGGAAAGACCCAGGGTATGTTTCAGCAAAGTTTGCTACAAGAAATGGTGCCCGGCTCAGAAAGTTTCATTGGCGAGCCGGGTGAATCGTTCCGCCAGGCCATCAACGCCGCCATTGCTGAGCTCGACCGAGTCCTGCCGAGCTTCATGGTTCCCAGCGTCTTCGTCCCCTTACGGCATATCCCACTGAATCGCTCCGGGAAGGTCGACCGCGGCGCTCTTCGTGACGCTGTGGCCGCTCTGCCTGACGCCTTTCTCGACGCATGCACCGCCTCCTTCTTGGATACCACCGAGCATCCACCAGCAACCCCGGCAGAACGTAGCTTCCAGCGCTTGTTCGCTGACCTTTTCGGCCGGGACGACGCGACAGCCATCCGGAATACCGACCACTTCTTCCGCCTCGGGGGGGACTCAATCCGTGCAATGAGCCTGATTCCCAAGGCCCGGGAGGAGGGTTACGCGATCACCATGTCCGACGTATTTACCCATCCTAGGCTGTGCGACTTGGCCAAAGCAGCACGGCCGATAAAAGGCGATGCTCAGGGGTCTGTGATGCCGTTTACGCTCATTCCCGACTCCAGCGACATGGTCCAGATTGCAGCGAGACACTGTCGTGTACCTCCGTCCCAGATCCAGGATATGTATCCGTGCACGTCGTTGCAGGAGGGATTGATGGCTCTTTCGGCCAAGTCCCCTGACCGTTACGTGGTGACGTTCCGCTACGAGCTCGACGCCCGGGTTGACCTCGATCGCTTTCAATCCGCGTGGACCGCCACTACGATGGCCAACCCTATTCTTCGCACCCGGATGGTTCAGTCGGATCATCACCCCGGTACTTTCCAGGTTGTTTTGGCGGACTCGCCACGTTTCCATAATTTCGCTGATTGGGAAGAACATGACATGTACACCAGGGCTCAGGGATGGGGCCTGGGTGACCACTTGGTACAGCTTGCCTTGGTTCGGCCCCGAAATTGCGCCGTGCAGTTTCACCTGACGCTCCATCATGCCCTGTATGATGGGTGGACTATTCCGGCTCTCTGGCGTCAAGTCACCGCACGCTATCGGGATCCTTCCTGTGTTCTCCCTCTTTGCCCGTTTAATCGATTCATCAATTACGTCCAGCAACAGACGAACGCGGCGGCCGAATATTGGCGTGCTGAATTTTCCGGGATACGTGCCTCGATATGGCCTGCCCTTCCTTCAGTCCGACGTGCGCCAGCTTCGCACTCCTCTCTGCATCGTACCGCCGCCGTTCCCGATAGTGCCGGGGGATCGGAATACACCACCACTACCTTAATCCACCTTGCCTGGGCGCTGGTGATGAGCGCCCATACAGACTCCGATGATGTTACCTTTGGCGTTACTCTCAATGGCCGGAGCGCGCCGCTCTCGGGGATTGAAGAGATGGCCGGGCCTACCATCGCCACCTTTCCGCTGCGAGTTCGTCTGGGACTCGACTGCGATACGGTGGAGGAGGCCCTGTCCACTATCCAACGCCAAGCTGCAAAACGGATGCCGTTCGAACAATTTGGACTGCAAAACATCCGACATGTAAGTGACGAGGCTGCTCAGGCATGCCAGTTCCAATGTCACCTGGGTGTCCAGCTGTTCTCTTCGAGCACGGAAGAAGCAACTGACCTCTCCATACCGATTACCACTGGCTATGAGAACTTGGCCGCCTTCGCGGAATATACGTTCGTCATTATTTGCCATCTGGATCGGACGGGCCCGTCCACGGTCACGGTGGAAGTGAACTACGTCGAAGCAGAGGTTTCGTCTGCCATGGCTCGCAGAATGCTGGGACAATTTTCCCACCTGCTGGATCAACTGCCTCGCAATCTGAGAACCCCGTTAAATCAGCTTGATCTCATATGTCAAGAAGACCGGCGTCAACTACTCGAGTGGAATTCCAGACTTCCTCCATC
This sequence comes from Aspergillus egyptiacus, assembly GCA_025688805.1. Classification (NCBI taxonomy): domain Eukaryota; kingdom Fungi; phylum Ascomycota; class Eurotiomycetes; order Eurotiales; family Aspergillaceae; genus Aspergillus; species Aspergillus egyptiacus. Next base: position 73,368 of record MU628524.1, on the reverse strand, counting down.
ATTCGATGTCTGTGTGCATGATTTGGTACTGGGGCATGCGGTCTCGAGCCCTAACGCAACGGCTGTCGCCGCCTGGGATGGGGAGCTCACCTATGCGCAGTTAGACAGGGTGTCTTCGGAGGTGGCTAATCAGTTACGTTACCTCGGAGTGGGGCCTGGGTCTCTGGTGCCGGTGTGTTTCGAGAAGTCCAAATGGGCAGTGATCACAATGCTCGCGGTTCTGCGAGCAGGAGGCGGCTGCACCCTTATAGACCCGGGGCATCCTGCCCAGTATATCGAGACCATTATTTCGCGGGTGAATGCCAACTTGGTTCTAACGTCAGTGAAGACCAAGCCCCTTATCCGAGGACACAGCGATGTCCGGGTCATCGCCATCACCGCACAAGGTTCCGCAGCGCAATCAGAAGACAGCTCGTGGCCACGACCTTCTTGCCATGACACCGCGTTCGTGATATTCACTTCGGGCAGCACCGGCGAACCGAAGGGGATTCTCATGGAGCATTCTCATCTCTGCACAAGCATTCGGGACCATAGTGGGCCCATGCACATCAACTCGACCACCCGTGCCCTGCACTTCGCCTCGTATGCCTTTGATGCCAGCATCTACGAGCTGTTTTCCGTCCTCAGTAACGGGGGTTGTGTTTGCATCCCCTCTGATGCGGACCGTCTCACCAACTTGGCCGGGTTTATGCGGACTGCGGCCATTAACTACGCCATATTCACGCCGTCCATTCTGAATCGCCTGCTGAGACCCGAGGAAGTCCCAAACCTCCGAACCGTGGCTTTCGGTGGTGAGGCCGTCACTCAGGATATCGTTAACACCTGGTCGACCCATCTTACCTTGATCAACGGATACGGCCCCGCTGAGGCGACTATCTGTGCCGTTGGTCTCATAGACCCCGTAACCTGGACATCCGGGAGAATTGGTCCCGTCACCGGCGGTGTCGGTTGGGTTACTACCCCATCGGATGTTTCACGTCTCGCTCCGATAGGTGCCGTGGGCGAGTTGCTCATCGAGGGCCCCGTCGTCACACGTGGCTATCTTGGTGATGCTGATCGAACGGCTGCAGCGTATATTCCTCCTCCCGAATGGCTAACGAAGCTCCGCAGGCCTGGGAATGCAGGTCGTCTCTATCGCACAGGCGATCTAGTACAGTATACCGACGACGGAGGAATCCGGTATATGGGGCGGAAGGATACCCAAATCAAACTCCACGGCCAGCGCATCGAGCTGTCGCATGTCGAACACCATGTCCGCCTGTGCTTCGTGGACGCCGCTGAAGTTGTCGCTGAAATCGTGATGCGCGACAACGGCCCCATCTTAGTCGCGTTCATTGGAGACCAGGCCGCGCAGGGCACTACAGAGAGCAAGCGAGAACTTCTCTCTGCACCCGACGCTGCGTTCCGCGAGCAGGTTCGCGCTGCAACTGTACGTCTCAGGACAACATTGCCCGCATTTATGGTCCCTGCCATCTTCTTTTCACTGGCCTGGGTTCCTCGAACAAGCAGCGACAAACTGGATCGGCGGCGACTCCGAGATCATGTAACCAAGCTGTCGCCCGACCAGGTCCAGGCCTTCTCCATGCGTTCTAGTGAAGAAAACAGCATCCGCTGCCATCCCAGGACGGACCTGGAGCGCCTATTCCAGGAGCTCTGGGCGGCGGTCCTCTCCACCCCGCTGGACGAGATCGGCATTGATGATGATTTCTTCCAGTTGGGCGGAGATTCGGTTCAGGCCATGAAATTAGCCAGTCTGCTGCGACAACGAGGTTTCGCCTTGGGTGTATCCGCTATGTTTGCCGGCCCTACGATCGCTGAACAGGCTCGTCGGACTACCAGATATACGGAACATGGTGGCTTGGGGCCATACGTTCCGGGATCGTTGCTAGGTATCGAGGATCTCGAGTCCTTCGCTAGTGATCAATTGAAGTGCATGCCTTCTCTGCCGCCGTCATCTTCCTCCTCCTACTTCCGTCCGTCAGACGTCCAGGATATTTTCCCGGTGACTGAGTTTCAGCGCCAGTTCTTAGAGATGCAGCAGGTGTACTACCTGCAGTTGACGCTTCCGCCGGAAATAGATCTGAAGCGTCTCGCACCGGCCTGCCAGAGCATGCTGCGTCTACATCCTATTCTACAGTCTGTATTCCTTCCTTATGGTGATGCTTATCTCCAGATGATGTTGCGGCATCTCGACTTTGAACTTCCCGTATTACAGTGTGATGGGGACGTCGAGACTTTCATTGACCGTTTCTGCACGGAGGATGCTGCCGGTGGAATTCCTTGGGGAACGCCGTACTTCCGGGCCAAGCTCGTCTCGGGTTCCTCGCACGAACCTGTCTTGCTGCTACGCGTCAGCCATGCCCAGTTTGACGGTCAATCCCTGACTCTCATCCTGGAGGATTTGGCCTCGGCGTTTGAGGGAGTACTACCCAAGGCTATCCCCTCTCCGTCCTTCCCGCTTTATCTGAGGTATCGGCAAACCCAGGCAAACCCGAAGACCTACAAGTTCTGGGCGGAGTATCTTCAGGGCGCTCAGATGACCTCCCTGCGCCTGCCGGAGCCCACTATCCTGTCAGATGGCTGTGATTCCAGCGGTATTTGCGTTCATACCCGAGGTATCTCCATGCCCCGGCCGCCCAGCGGGATCACCCTTTCCTCTCTCGTCAAGGCAGCCTGGGCCGTGACATTATCCCAAGTCACCGGTGACGATGATCTCGTATTTGGTAACGTCATCAATGGGCGGGATGTGCCTCTCGAAGACATCCATGCCCTTTCCGGCGCCTGCGTCACCATCTCGCCCATGCGTGTCAGAATTCCTCCCTCCAAAAACGTGTCAGATCTCCTCCGCCACGTGCAAGACCAATACACGCGCGCCATGCCATATGCCAACATCGACTTTGATACCATCCGCAAGCACTCCACACCATGGCCCTCAACCACCTTCTTCAGCAGTCTCGTCACCCACCAGAACGACGGTTTGCCGACATCCTACCACGTCTTAGGCCAGGAATGGGCCTTTAAGATTCGCATAATTGGCGGGGTCCCTGGCTTTCACGTCGTGACGTTTCCTTCCTCCGAAGGCCAGCTGGGCGTCAGATTGGCCGTCTCCGGAGGAAAGACGGCATCACCTGCTCTGGAAAGCTTGCTGGATAAGTTATGTTCTGCGATTACAGACCTTGACTCTGGATTGTTTCCGACGTTATCCGGTTAAATTTTCAGTGCCACGGAGCCGGCCTGAGTGACCATTTGCTCGCGTGTTGGTGGTGACGGGTCGATGGAATTGGAATTTTGGACGAAAGGCAATTGGTTTGTTTTGTCCGGGTTCATTAGCTCTTGAATTGATGGGATATTAGAGCGTTGCTCCAGGGGGAAAGAACATGTTACTTTGGCAGGTTCCTGGCAGCTACAAGTATGGCGTTTAGTCACGTGGGGAGCTAAGCCTCATAGAAACAGATACCTCAGGCGCCTAACATCACCACATTTTGCCGAGGTCGCAATTATTACTTTGGCTATTCCATCCAATCCCAGTGTACTAGTGCGTATTTTTTCTCGGACTTTATCCAGTCTCCTGAGGGTGAGCCAAGTGAAGATAAAGAGCAATCCTCATGTGAAAGGCCACTGGAAGAAAGAGGGAGTTCGAGGTAAGACGATATATATATCCTTGGTATGAGATAGCGACAACTTGGGACCAGTAACTATTTGACCAACAGAGGTTCAACGGGTACCGAGTTAACAGCTACCATTCGACTCATCAAGTAAGCATCACTAAACGATGGAGATGGCTCACAAGGCCAAGGACATGCTTTTCCCAGCTAAACGGTCTAATATCGTACGATTGATGGTTGTGGCGGTCATCTTCCGTCCAGTTAGATATACTTGAGCGGTGGATTTGCATGTGATTGTATCTCGGCCGAATCTGAAGGCATCCAGGCCACGATTGAATGATGCAATCTCCATATTCTGGGCCAGTCCTCCATACCAGGCCAGTTGCATAGAACAAAACTGTCCAATGCAGAGGCATGTGAAAGATTGATAACTGAGGATCAGCACTGATGGTTAAGATAACAGGTCAACGGCTCATCAACTGCCGTCTCGGCCAAAGGGAAAGGAATCCGTCTGACGCTAAATCCCATCGTGCATACAGGGGTGGCATTGAAATCGGGTTCCTGCCGACCTGGACATCCGACGAAAGAAAAGGGCTCCGATTCCCACGGCTAACCCCGCTACCGGTCTCCTCTGGAGGATTTCGTGAACTTCGGGGCCGTGGCATAAAAGACAGAAGCTGAGGCAGCAAGGCAGCAACCATTGGAAAGCCTCGGCACTTTCCTGATTGGGAACACCCTCGGCCCAAGTTTCGAGGTCCAGTGACTCCAGTTCTCGCCCTTCTCACAACCCCCGTGGAGTCCGGGGGCCAATCCATCTATTTATTACCTATCTGCCTCCGTTTCTCATCATCTCCCCCCTGCAATCATTTCCTCCATCATTCATACTTAATCCGCAACCATGCCGAATCCTCCGCCTGCCTGGGTCCAGGCATTGAAGCCAACCGCACCCCAGGGCCCGCAGCTGCTCGCCCAAGAGCGCGCTCAGTCCAGTGTTGATGTCGACAAGCTGGGTGAGCTCCTGCACACCAAGGCGGCTCTGGAAAAGCAGGACAGCATTCTTGCTGTTCTGAAGTCGGAGAAGGTATTCGACAAGTCTCGGAACCATGTCCTCGGACGGACCGAGAAGATCCAGCTCGCCCTTGCTAGGGGGAAGCGGCTGCAGCAGCTCAAGAAAGTGCACAACTGGTCGGATGAGGACGTCCATGTGGCGAACGAGTTGATGGCCGAACCAACCCCTTATGGTCTCCACGCTTCCATGTTTTTGGTATTCACCCCCCTTTGAGACATCAATTGCGTCAACGCTGCTAACGGCTCAGGTGACGTTACGTGAACAAGGAACTCCGGAGCAACACAAACTCTTCTACGAGCCCGCGACGAGGTACGAAATCATCGGGTGCTATGCACAGACAGAACTCGGACATGGGTCGAACGTACGAGGGCTGGAAACAACGGCGACGTGGGATCCCGAGGACCAGACGTTTGTCATTCACTCGCCGGCCTTGACCGCGTCCAAGTGGTGGATCGGCTCGCTGGGACGGACGGCGAACCACGCCGTGGTGATGGCGCAGTTGTTCATTGCTGGCAAGAACTACGGTCCTCACCCGTTCGTCGTCCAGATCCGTGATCTGGAAACCCACCAGCCGCTGGAAAACGTCTATGTCGGGGATATCGGACCGAAGTTCGGTTACAAGTAGGTTTCTCAGAAGGGGTTCGTCGGACCGCGCTGACTGTTCCAGCACCATGGACAATGGCTTCCTTCTCTTCAACAAGGTCAAGATTCCCCACGTGAACATGCTGGCACGGTTCGCGCAGGTCGACAAAGCCACGAATAAGTACGTGCGACCCGCGACGCCCTCGCTCATGTACGGAACCATGACATGGGTCCGGTCGAACATCGTGCTGCAGGCCGGGGGTGTCTTGGCCCGCGGAGTCACCATCGCCATCCGCTACTGCGCCGTGCGACGGCAATTCCAGGACCGAGATGCCAAAGCCAGCGCCGAGGAGAACCAGGTGCTGAACTACAAGATGGTCCAGATCCGCCTCCTACCGTTGCTCGCGGCCATGTATGCGCTGCACTTTACTGGACGCGGCATGATGCGTCTGTATCAAGAGAACCAGGAGCGCATGAAGGCCGCCTCGCAGGCCGACCAGGAGAAGCGCGGCGCGGGACCGGAGCAGCTCCGTGCGGGCTCTGACCTCCTGGCGGATCTCCACGCCACCTCGTGCGGGTTGAAGGCACTCGCCAGTACCACCGCCGGAGAGGGCTTGGAAGTCTGCCGTCGCGCTTGTGGCGGCCACGGATACAGCAACTACAGCGGCATCGGTCCGTGGTATGCAGACTACCTCCCGACATTAACCTGGGAAGGCGACAACTTTATGCTCACGCAACAAGTTGCACGATACGTATGTCCCCTTTCCCTACCGAATCGCACCAAGCTCAAGCTAACCTCGCTAGCTCCTCAAATCCGCCCGTGCTGTCCTCGCCGGCAGAGGGACGGCCAACGACACCTCCCGCATCCTCCAAGCCTACCTTGACCGCCGCGACAAGGGCGCCTCGTTCGACATCCTCGGCAACGACAGCGACATTGTCGCCGCCTTTGCCTGGCGCACCGCCCACCTCACCTTCGAGACGTTGAAATACCGCGACGTCGAGAAGCGGTCGTGGAACTCCCTCCTCGTCAACTTCTGGCGCCTCTCGACCGCGCTGTCACAATACATCGTAGTCAAGAACTTCTACGAAGCCGTCACCTCTCCCGAACTCAGCTCGACGCTCGGCGCCGAATCCACCAGCCTCCTGCGCAGCCTCTTCCGTCTGTACGCGCTCCACACGCTGGAGCGGGAGGCGTCGGAGTTCTTCTCCTCTGCGGCGGTGACGGTGCGGCAGATCGGGCTCACGCAGACGAGCGAGGTCATGAAGCTGTTGGATGAGATCCGGCCGCACGCGGTCCGGCTGGTGGACGCGTGGAAGATTCCCGACTGGCAGCTGGATAGCAGTCTGGGGCGGTACGATGGCGACGTGTATCCGGATCTGTTCCGGCGGGCGAGCCAGGAGAATCCGGTGAATGACCTGGTGTTTGACCCGTACCCGTGGAATGAGAATGTGTTGAAGAACGGGGTAAAGAGCAAGCTTTGATTTCTCTTCCATGTGTTATTTTATGTTATTTAATTTGGGTGGGACGGTTAGACCGGGATAGATATAGACGATAGAGGGACTTATAGAAACCTGTCTATTCTCGTGTAATATGTGGTCTAGTGTAGTCTATTCTATGTCCATCTCCATCTATTCAAAAATCGACAGTTTATACGCCGACGGATCAATATAAGGAGTGCCGCCGCGTCTCGTGAATCCCCACCGGATCTGACTCGCCATGGAAATCTCGACATCCAAATGCCGCGCAAACGTCCAGGTCAACCCGGGATCCTTCTGGAACCCGCGCCCGACGAGCGCAACATCCAGCCCATCCTCCTCCAACAGCCGGTTCGCCTGCTTGCCATTGGTGATGGAGCCGACCGTGGCGACGAGCAACTTGTCGCCGACGGCCTTCTTCACCGCAATGGCAAACGGCGCCTGGAAGGCCGGCCCGGACTTGATCTTCTGCGCCGCATGCACACCCCCACTCGAGATATCGATCAGATCCACGGCCCCCTGCTCGGCCAGCCGCTCCGCAAACCGCACCGTATCCTCCGCCTTCCAGCTCTCCTCCGGCAGGGTCTCCTCGACCCAATCGGTCGCCGACACGCGGAGGAACACCGGCACCTGCTCGCCGACGACCTCGCGCGTGATCTGCGCAATCTCCAACGACAGCCGGATGCGGTTCTCAAACGAACCCCCGTACTCATCCGTGCGGGTATTGGCACTCGGCGACAGAAAGCTGCTGAGCAGGTATCCGTGCGCATTATGGATCTCAACAAAGTCCGCGCCCGCAGCCATGGCCCGCTTCACGGCGTCGAGCCAGTTCGCCTTGAACGTCTCAATGTCCGCCTTGCTCATCGCCTTCGGCGCCGGGAAGCTCTCGTGGAAGGTGACGTCGGACGGGCCGACCACGGCGTCAGGCCACCCGCCGACGGCTTCGGTCGCGACGACGCCCTTGTTCATGAGCCAGGGAGCGATGTTGGAGGCCTTGCGGCCGGCGTGGGCGATCTGCACGCCGATCTTGATGCCCTGCGAGTGCACGAAGTCGATGACGCGCTTCATGGGCGCGATCTGCGAGTCCTTCCAGAGGCCGACGTCCTGTGGCGTGATGCGTCCCTCGGGCGAGACGGACGTCGCTTCGATCATCATCATGCCGGGCCCGCGCTGGGCGATCCCGCCCAGGTGGGCGATGTGGTAGTCGGTCATGTGGCCATCTTCGGCGGAGTATTGGCAGAGGGGGGCGAGCTGTCATCTATTAGCTTTTTCCTTTTCTCTTCTTTCGTCATTGAGTGGTAAGGTACATACACCCAGTCTGTTCTGGAAGGTCACGCCGCGGACGGTCAAGGGCTGGAAGAGCTTGGGGACGGGCTTGCCGCTGGTCTGCGGGTTGGCGGCCGTTCCAGCGGCGGGCGATTGCGCCGGGGTGAAGTAGGGGATGCCCGGGGCGGGCTCGTTGACGACGTCCGGGAGGGCCATTTTATGTATATATTATTGAGTGTATATTATGGGGTAGTTGGTGAATGCAATGCAGGCACCTGCCAGGAACAGGGGCCAGACATATATTTATATGGATTTAGATTATTTCTCGGTGGCCAGGGAACAGCGCATCGAAGGTTGGAAGACTATGGAAGCTCCACTTGCTTTGAAATCGCAGTGGAGCTGGAATTGGAATGGGATTGCCTAGGACTCTGCCCCTGCCCAAGATATGTGCTGTATACTGAGGCATCTCTTGTATACTCATACTAGTACCTAGCAGTGGTATCACCTGCCCCTGTTCTGTCACTGGATAGACTTGATAGATGACTGTCGTATAGGTACAGTCGTATAGTCGTATAGTGACAGTGTAGTGAGCAAGCTGAGTCAGCACTCGGTGGAAAGTCGCAGGAAAGTCTCCGGGTCTAGCCGTTTCGGTTGCCACAGACAGGGTCAATTTAATTGATTGAAAATTGAAATTTATTAATTATTTCTTCTCCAGCTCGGTCGCACTAGCGGGAGATCCTGAGACCCTGTTACTATACTTGAATCTGGACCCTGTCAATGTATATCTGCAGCAATCAGGATTTGAAATGTATGTCATACGATAACAAGGCAATCAAAATTACTCAAATACCAGACAGCAGAATATTGGCCTGTTTCAGATATTCTATTCGGGTGTTTACTTTGTACCAGTACTGGTGCTAGTAATAGTATACCTCTACTAATACTAGGACAGTGGCTTGGCTTGCAACGGAATGTGACGTCAGATGGAGATCCATGGATATCTCCAGGATACTTTATCTCCAGGATATTACTGAGTATCAGGTTCCTGAGCAATCCAACTATCTCCATCCTCTGTAGAGTACTGTAGAGAATATGCAAAATGCCCGACATCCACACCGACCCATTCAACGTTATCTGTGGAATCCTGGGCACATACTTCTTCTGCTACAGCTTCGTCTCCTATCTCCTGAAAGACCGCCTCTACCTCTCTGAACCATGTACAGCAGTGCTCATCATGCTCTGTCTCTTCCTGAATGCTAAACTCTTCTCCAGTGCTCTCACTCCTGGTCGGCCTTCTGGTCTCACCATCCGCTGCCAAACTCGCCCATCCAGATGCCTATGTCTCGATCGACCCCCAAGCCAACCCACTCAGCACCGCCCATCGCCTTGAACGCGCCACCCTGGATTTCTCCCGACTCGTCCTGTGCATCCAGGTCTGTCTGACCGGCGCCCAGCTCCCGCGACGGTATGCCCGCTTCCACTGGCGCGATCTGTTCCTCCTCCTCGGCCCCGCCATGGCGGGCATGTGGATGATGAGCGCCTTGCTCGTCTGGTCTATCGTCCGCGTGCCGGGCAAAGACACCGATTCTGAAACTGCTACTACCATGCCATTCCTCCACGCACTGGCCGTCGCCGCATGCATCACCCCCACGGACCCCGTGCTGAGCAACACCATCGTCAAGGGCCGGTGGGCTGATCGGTACGTCCCGGTTCCCATGTCGCATCTCATCGGGGCCGAGAGCGGGGCGAATGACGGCCTGGGCTATCCGTTTGTGTATCTCGCGCTGTATCTGCTCAAGTACCTGGGCACGCAGGGGTACCAGGGGGTTCCTGGGGATGGCGGCGCCGCGGGGTCTTGGGGCGGCGCGAGATCCGCGATGGGGATGTGGTTTGGGCGCACGTGGGGATATCTGGTCTTGTTGGGTGCCGTTTGGGGTGGCGTTGTCGGTTGGGTGACGAGACGGTGTCTGAAGGTGGCGGTTGCGTTGGGGTATACCTCGCAGGAGAATTTGTATACGGTGACGGTTGTGATCGCGGTGGGTTTGTGATGACATGCAATCCGGCTGATATTGACTGTGGTAATCCGTGTCTAATGCTGGTAACCAGGTCTTCCTTGTTGGTACGTGTGGGCTCGTCGGCAGTGATGATATCCTGGCCTGTTTTGTGGCAGGGAATGCACTCTCATGGGAGTAAGTCAGCCAGAGAAACCATACTCTACAGATGGATAAATAGTCACAGACTGATCCTGCTTCAGCGGCTGGTTCCAGAAAGAAACCCGCCACGACTCTTTCGAGCCGGCCATCGACATGCTGCTGACAATGGCCTTCTTCGTCTGGTTTGGCGCCGTTTGTCCATGGCCGTTATTCATCTCCTCATTTGTACCCCTGTGGCGTCTTGTGGTCGTAGCAATCACGATACTGCTTCTCCGTCGACTCCCGGTCCTGCTCCTCCTATACAAACAGCTCCGACCCGTCCACCACCCTCGCCAGGCCCTGTTCATGGGCTTCTTCGGCCCCATCGGCGTCTCGGCAATCTTCTACCAACACGAAGCCATGGAGTTCCTGCGCACCGAAGTGAAAGGTCCGGATGGCGAGATCCGCCAGGACGCCCAGACACTGTCGGATCTGGTGCGCGTCGTTGTGTGGTTTGTTGTGCTGTCCAGTGCTGTAAATCTTCCCACCAGTTAGATACTCAACGGTATATTACCTAGCTGACACTCCATCCTCATTATCAGGTCATACACGGCCTCTCCATCCCCATCTACCAATGCGCCCGTTATCTCATCCAGCATATCAAGCCCGGCGAAACCGAACATAGTCTTCGTGACATGATCCGCAGCGAGAAAGAATACATCCTGTCCCGGCCCTGGGTCTCCAAACTGGAGGCTGATCTCGAGGCAGCGGAGGCCCCGCTGCGGAACCTTGCACGGCCAAAGCCGCCATTCCGTCGGCTCCGTGTTGAGCGGGAGGAGGAGCCTCGGCCTGAGCTTAGTAGGTAGATAATTGCCTCATATCAATGTATTTAGAGGATTACTTATGGTTTCTTTCACAACGCCTCCATTTCTGGCACACCTAATCTGGATCTCGAGTTTGTTGTCAGCAGGGGGATGGGATACATGTATATATATATATATATATATATAAATACTGAGACTGTTGGATGGTGACACTACCCAACCACGAGAAAACACCAGCTTATGTAGCTAACAGAATTATCTAGGATGAGATGGCAGCTACGCCGGATACCCAACACGGTCAAACCGGAAATACGTCGTGTAGACGGGACCTCGTCGCCTGTCTACAGGGACATCCAAGGCAAGTTTCTCTTGTCCCCACCCCCCTTCCCATCGTCTAGCCGGGGGATGTCGGTAAACTATTCTATATCTGCTATGTGGGCTGTTCGAGTGCATATGCCCGTGTGATTCATATTCCCAAGACGCCGATGGTGCATGCCAGGGGGTATGACCAACACCTAGTAATCTGGTGACGGGGAGAGAGACAGAATAAAGAGAAGCTACCTGAAAGGCTCCTCATCTGAAATAGTTAAAAGGCAGCAGGTAAAAGGTTATAGATTAACCTCACGCAATGGCAAGGACCCCTCTGGTATGGTAGTGCATACACGCGTGCCCATGCCACAGCCGATGTGGTTGCCTCTGCGTCCGCTGACCGGGAAGACCTCAATGGCTACCTAAGGTAGGTGCAGTGCCTGCTGCAGACGTTCAAATAGGAGCAGGGTTTCCTCTCCTTCCTACTGATCACCTCCAAGCGAGTTGTCGTTATCCAATTTGAGCTCCAACAGCCGTGTATGTATCCTTTGTTCTGGAGATGACCGGTCCTAGACAGCAATATCCACTCAGTAGAAGTCTCGTCAGCTCAGATATTATAATTCTATTTAACTAGCGCCCTGAAGGCCAAGACAACAGACTTGTGGTGCATGACACTGATTCCGATTACCTATTCCATCCGTATTTCTGAAAAAAAGGTTACGAGTATCTGTCTACGCCTTCGACAACTATCTCGATATGCGATGTCTCATTATTTCTCCAGGTATAATCACAACAAGAACAGGGAGCTAGTTTGTAGGATATAAGCCTATCATTCGTAGATGGGTTCGCTGATAATTCAGGTTAGTCTTCTTCTCTCTGCTATATAACACCGACTACTTTGATTGGTGATCCTTACTTCCTTTCTTTCTATTCTTGCTGTGATGGCATGCTATGTATGCGTGCGAGCTTAGGGTTCCATAAGCCACGCCCCCGCATTCCATCGGGTATCCCCCAGCCCCAGGCATTTCGGTCCCTGGGCTAGACACGCGAGAGATATCTAGTACCTTAGAGCGGGGTTCCTTTCGGATATACACGCCGTCGGAAGCAGCCATGAGACCGGCTGTTCCAACCAGATCGGAAGGAAGCATCAAGGTCTGTCAGACGAGATTTCGACAGGTCATCTCGGCAAGGTCACAAACTGGGGAATATTCCGGCCAGGCTGGGGGTGAAGATCCCCCGCATCTCCACTTGGTGAGTTGGCACGGTGATATCCGAGCGGGGATTGCTGCAGGTTGACAGAGTACAGTAGTGAGCTCGTGCAGCACCAAGCAGCCGATCACGGATCACAGGCGAATCGTTTTGGTTGCCGAAGCTGCATGTCGGAAGGGCAGTCGGTCGATCCGAGTCGGCTGCGATGTTATTTAAGGGCCGTTAGGATCACTTAGTTTCGTGGATTTGGGTTGATGACTGACCTTGTATACCCTTGCATATCATGACTTACATATACCTTCTCGATGTCCTTCAGTCCAACGTGCTCTTCGTCCTCCTGGGCCTGATCGCCCTCCGACTGGCCTGGAGGCGATTCGGCGGCGGACTGGCGGGGATTCCAGGACCAGCCCTGGCAAAGTGCACTCGGCTCTGGAAGCTGCGAAGCGTCTGGAAGGGAGATCATCATCTTACCGAGATTGATCTCCACCGGAAGTATGGACGGCTCGTGCGCATCGGGCCTCGACATGTCTCCGTGGGTGACCCGGCCGCTATCCCGGTCATATACGGGTTGAACAAGGGATTCACCAAGGTACGATTTCTGAGAATAACTATCTGATATGCGTTCTCAGCAGGCGATACTGATAATATCGGGGATACGTAGACAGGCTTCTACCCGATCCAATGTATATCCTGGAACAAACAACCGCAAATGAACCTCTTCTCCACCCGCGACGAGCAATTCCACCGCGACCAGAAGCGGCCCGTCGCGAACGCATACAGCATGACCTCGCTCCTCGAAATGGAGCCTGCGGTCGACTCATGCACGGAGATCTTCTTCTCGCGCCTGCGCGACTTCGCCGACCAGCGGAAACCCGTCGACCTGGGCACCTGGCTGCAGTACTACGCATTCGACGTCGTCGGGGAATTCACCTTCGGGAAGAAACTCGGCTTCCTGCAAGAAGGCCGCGATGTCGACGGCATGATGGAGGGGATCCAGGGCATATTGGCCTACGCGAGTCTCTGCGGGCAGGTCCCCGAGATGCACAAGGTGCTGTTGGGGAACCCGCTGTTCCCGCTGCTGATGCCGAGCATGGAGAGCTGGAACCAGGTGCTGCAGTTCACGCTGAAGATGGTGAACTCGCGGACGTCGCTGCGCAGGGACGGGGAGTTGGAGAAGGCCGACCTGGAGACGGGCAAGGATATGCTGTCGCGGTGGATGGCGATTCACCATGCCGATCCGCACAGGATGAGTACGCGGGATGTGATCGTTCATCTGTCGACGAATGTCTTTGCCGGATCGGACACGACAGCCATTGCCCTCCGGGCGATCCTCTACTTCCTGCTCCGGCATCCGCGCATCATGGACCGGGCCGTTGCGGAACTTGACGAGGCAGACCGTCAGGGGAATCTGTCGAGCCCGATCTCGTACCGCGAGTCGATCACCCACTTGCCCTACTTGGGAGCCGTCATCAAGGAGGCCATGAGGCTTCATCCGTCCGTGGGACTCATCCTGGAGCGCCACGTGCCGAAGGGAGGGATCACGGTCTGTGACAAGTACATCCCTGCCGGGACGACCGTCGGCATCAACGCCTGGGTTCTGCACCATAATCCGAGCGTCTTCCCGGATCCGGACTCGTTTGTCCCCGAGCGCTGGCTGGAGAGCTCGCCCGAGAAGCTCAAGGAGATGGAGCAGAGCTTTTTTGTCTTTGGGGCCGGGTCAAGGACGTGCGTGGGGAAGAACGTCTCTCTGATTGAGATGCACAAGGTGATTCCACAGCTGCTGCGGGACTTTACGATCCGGCTGCAGAGGCCGGAGGAGGAGTGGAAGACCCGGAATGCTTGGTTTGTCCAGCAGGAGGGACTGGTATGTGTTTTAGAGAGAAGACGATAGCTTACATCTAGATTGGTTTCTTGTGGCTGTCGAATTCGAGTTGCTGAGCATGCTCATTGATCAATGGAACACATGGTCTTCTACAAATACAAACGATTAGTATTGTGGCTCATTAAACTGTCCTGCAATGGGAGCTGGCGTTGTCTACACCCTTCCGGTCCCTTGATCAATATTTAAAACTGCTGGTGTGTTGCAGAGCCGTTTCTCCCTCCTGCAACCCGTACTTCTATAATAACCCACCTCGGCCTGGTTTACGTGCATGGCAAACTCATCCGCGATCTACGTAAGGCAAGACTTGCACCTGACACTTCTATTGATGGCTGGTTCCCCAGTTGATAATTTCAACTTACATCCATGTCTTCTATGCGGTGGATCGTGATCTACCATTCTTCTGGAGATGGCCAGGGCGGACGGTGCCTGGAGGGCTGGAACCCTAGATGGGACAAGTCATCGTTCATCTCGTCTTTCAGCGCGCACGCATAGTGGCAAGCCCTACATTTCTGCCCTGTAACCGTGGATGTCAAGGAGTATCTACATGTCCTTAGCGAAGTACATGTTAAGCAGAAGGATACATCAGAGAGCCCATAGCCAGATATTTTGAATAATCCAGACTCAAGTGGTGTCTCGACGCTGGTGCGTGAGAGCTCCAGGGTTGGAGCTGTGTTTCAGCCTCTGAGATGATTCTTTTCAGCTGAGTGACCGTGTCAGAAACGGCTTTTAAGGTTGGATGGAACCATTGCTTGTTTTCAGAAGATGGATCCATCACTAATCGACGGTGCTGGAGATGAGCCGGAGGAGCCCGGGACGAGGACCATGGAGCACCCCCACCGAGTAAAAACTCGGACATGATGGATCCACAGTGACAACCATGGGATTCTGCTTATTCAAGCATGCAGCTCGGCAATTTACCGAGTGGAGGAAATCCGGAGATGCTCACCTAATCTATAAATTCGGCGGGTTCCTTATTAATACTGTGTTGGTGACCGTCAGCCTCTCTATCTAGCACTAACTGCCAGCAACGACATCCAGTCCAAGTGAATTTCAATATCTCAAGATGAGCCAGGTCGTTCTCATCACCGGCGCCAACCGAGGTCAGTCACTCCCGATAGTCACGCCCTGCACATATATCCCTGTATCAGAACCAACATAGTTGCTACTCTAGGTATCGGCAAAGGCCTCGTCGCCCACTACCTCGCCCGCCCCAATACCACCGTCATCGGCACCGTCCGAGACGTCTCCGCCCAGCAATCCCAAGCCCTGCAATCGACCCTGCAAAAGGGCCCCGACTCCCGTCTCATCCTGGTCGCACTGAGCGCCTCCAGCGCCTCCAGCGCCGCGGCCGCCGCATCCACCATCCAAACCCAGCATGGCATCACCAGCATCGACGTCGTGATTGCGAATGCCGGGATCTGCAACCACTGGGGCCCCGTCCGGGAAATGGCTGACACGGACGCCCTGGCGCACTTCGACGTGAACACGCTGGGCCCGCTTCGGCTGTTCCAGGCCATGGAGCCGTTGCTGCTGAATGCCGCGGCGCCGAAGTTTGTGCTTATCTCGTCGCTGCTGGCGAGCATTCAGGAGATCGAGAAGATGCCGACGACGTTGACGGCTGCGTATGGGATGTCGAAGGCGGCGGGGAATTATATGGTGAGGAAGATTGATGCGGAGAGTGAGCAGTTGGTTGCGGTGGCGATTGATCCGGGGTAGGTTATGTACTATCGTACCATTGCTGCTGAGGTGTGTTTCTGATGATTGATCCTGGGGTAGACTCGTCCAGACAGACATGGGGAATCGGGCTGCCGGGTTGATTGGAATTGAAACGGCTCCGTTGACGGTCGAGGATACTGTCCTGGGGATCACGAAGCAGGTTTGTTCGCCGTTACTTTTGTCAGATGGATCATGCTGACTTTTACACAGATCGATGCAGCGACGAAGTCGACCACGTCCGGCCAGTTTGTCAACTTTAATGGAGACAGGATTCCCTGGTAGGCGTCTGGGTTAGATAGCAATGCATGAAGGCAACCTTGTAGAGTTCAACTCACGCCCACAGCTTTATGTGCTCAGAATCAGAAGGTCACAGTGTGTGAATACCAGAGCCAAATGGCCCAAGAAACCGCATGATTACTACAGTACTGCCCTAACTTCGTGCTGCACTCTAGCACACGCAAAATCCCGGCACAGGTGCCACTCCCAATGGCTAGTCGGATATAGTCCTAGCACCACGGCTGTAAACACGGTGCAGACAAAGTCGTGTGGTTAATACTCTGTTTATTGTCTTTATCAACCCCCTGCCCCTGCATCCAATGCTTCCTCAGTGTAACATCTTACGGAGCTCTATTGTATAGCAATCGCACAGATAATATGACCGCCCAAGGTGTATGTATATCAACTTCTTGCCACCCCTATTCATCTGTATGTAGCAAATGATCCCGCCTGTCCATTCTAGAAAGCATAGACTGAAGACAAATGCAATACTCGCGTGTGTATAACATCTCAAGCACACCTTGGCTCTGTAATAGAGAACCAACTGATGCGACTGTGTCCAAAAGAACAGCATATTCCAGACAAGACTGGGGTGTGTAGCCGTAGCGGACTCGAGTTGGCAGGAGGCGTATAGTTCTTCTTGGGTGAGGAGTGCTTCCTATACCACCCCAGCTGCAGCGGGGACATCGAGGAGTCACCCTGCTACAAAGCAGGCGGTTCATAGTCGAATGCGACTGTGATCAGCCGGGGTGATCTGGCCGTGCTTTGATAACCAAGCACTCGTCGATGAACTCCAGTCGGACGGGGATTGTCTTGCGGCCAACAGATATTGGATGATGGTTCATCACTGCAGGATCTACGTCGGATAGGAATAGTTAGAGCAGATCTACAGGATTAAGTAGACCGAACAAAGAGAGGTTTCAGCTACGGCAGGCCCAAGTGGGCTGGTGTACTAAACCTGCCGGCATAGGGTTCTGCTGACCTCTGTGTAGCATATATTCCAGCTACGCCCAAGCTATGGGTTGGCCCCTTGCCCCAGCATACGATTTTAACATGTTCATATTCAGTACAAGACAGAATCAGAGCCCTACATCCACGCAATATGACCTTCATACCGTGATCCCAAACTATCACCTCACACCCCTCACCAATCCAGCCCCCCCTGAGCTAACGCGCCCACCGCCGCAATATTCGACTCCAACCTCTTCCTCCTCTTATCGCTCTCTGTGGAGGCAATCTGGCGAAACACCGAGCGGCCAAACCGGCTATACAGTGGGAGCACGCCCCCGGCATCCAGCAGCGTCTTCTCCATCTCCGACTGTCGGTAATGAAAGACCCGATCAAGTCCCTCAATCCGCACCGTCATGCTCTCTCGATCGATAAGCACGACCGAGTCTTCCTGAGCGTGGACGTAGAAGTCCGCGTCTGGGAGGGTGATGTTGAACAGGCCCATGTTGAGCTGGTTTCGGTCATCTGGTTCTCAAATGTTAGGGCTGACTTGTTTTTGGAGAGACAGACACTGACAGATGAATGCGAATGAAGGCGCGATGACGGCTTCAATGCCCGCTCCTTGGACGGCTCGGACGGCGTCTTCGCGAGAGGAGCCACTGCCGAATCCGCGGTCTGCGACGCTGGGGAGTATTAATTTACTGCATGCTGACAGGCTCGGTGGAACTTACATGATCCGTGAACCGGTCTGGGCCTTGTGCCGGAATTCAGGACGGTAGTACTCGAAGCAGTGGCTGCCCAGGTCGGCGTCGTCGACGCCAGGGACGAATTCGGCGGGGATGATGGCATCTCTAATGAACGGAAAGTTAGACAGAGAGCTGATAGAGAGGTTTGACTTACGTATCAATGTTCTCTCCGAATCGCTGGACCTTCGAGCGAAGGATGCCCTGACTGGTAGTGTGCCCAGGCAGCGCGGTAGTGCTATGACTACAAGAGAGCAACGGGGAGGCTTCAGAGGACAAAACCGGATCAGGCTCGCTGATCTCCGGCGCAATCGTCAACGGCACCTTCTGACGTCCCAGGAACCTGTCCAGTCTGCCCCGGTCAATTCTCCCCAGCAGCGGCCGGGGATCCGTCACGACCATCCCGAAGCTCGAGGCCGCGACGACCGCAGCGGCGGTGATATGCCCTACACTACCTTTGCCCATGCGGTTGCGGAAATTGCGGTTCTGCGAGGAAAGCCAGACCTCGCCTTCGCGGGCGACGTCGATATCGTTGATGCCCACGCAGTACGAGCAGCCGGGGGCTCCGATCTCGAATCCGGCTTTCCGGTAGATATCCAGCATCCCGTGCCGCTCCAGGTTCTTAATCACGCTGAGGCTCCCCGGGGTGACGCGCCGCTGGCCGGGGACAGGGACCATTCCTGCCTCCAGGCCCGCCTCCAGCACCAGAGCCGCCGTGATCAGGTCTTCCTCTGTGGTGGTGCACGCGCCGATAAAGCAGCCGTCCAGCTTCATCCATACTTGCTGCGACACGGGCACCACATGGTCCGGATCCGGATGCAGGGCAATAGTCCACTCGACCTCGGAGAGATCGACCGTCCGGACCTCGGCGTACTGCGCCGCAGGGTCTGCGCGGAAATAAAGCCCACCGTGGTGTTCAGCATGCGGCCTGCGGGATATCCATTCGGCGGTGCGCTCATCGGCCTCGAAACAGGCGCCCATGCCCCCAAACTCGGTCGTCATGTTCGCGATGGCGAACCGCGCATCCATGGAGAGCTCCTTCAGCGCCGGACCCCCGTATTCCACCGCCCGCTGGAAGGCAATGGTATTCCGCTTGAAAAGCCCCAGGATATGCAGAATCACGTCTTTGCCGCTGATCCCGAACGGAAGCCGGCCGGTGAATTCGATCCGGCAGACCTCCGGAACCCGGAACCAGGTCTCGCCTGTGACCATGGGCATGACGACGTCTGCGGCGCCGAGGCCGACGGCCAGTGCGCCGACGGAGCCGGCCGAGCATGAATGCGAGTCGCAGCCGATGATGATCTGGCCTGGAAGGGCCCGGTCCCGCGTAAAGTCGGTGTGCAGGATGCTGGTGTTGGCGGGGAGGAAGTCGACGAGCTTGGCCTCTCGCTGGAATCGCTCGGCCTTTTCGATCAGGCTTCGCTGGCGGGGGCGGTGGTTTGTGCGTGGATCGACCGTGTGGTCGATGGCGAGCCACATGCGGTCGTTGCGGTGCAGACGCGGACGGCCCATCAGATCGTACGTCTTCTCCATGCCGGCCCAGAGGATCTCCGACGTCAGGGTCCAGTCCACTTGCACGCAGACTATTTCGCCCGTGTGGACTGCTGGGGTGCTCAACCCCACTGCGGCATGTGTCATGATCTTCTCGATAACGCCCATCGGGCGGCGGTGGTAGACTTCGGGGTGCTTGGGCTGCCTGGGGAGTCGGAACTGATGTGATCGAGCCGCGGAACATGCGGCCTCGAGGTAGAAGTCCAGATGCTGCATGAACGCCCGCATGAACTCGCCTGGGCTGTCGGTGCCGCCGCCACTGGCAGTCCGGATGTTCGACCCGATGAGCTCGACCGGGTCCATTGTTCGACGGATAGCTTTGTTCATTGCGGCTGCCTCGGCTGGTAGGCCGTAGAAGTCCAGCATTAGGGCTACGGTGGGTAGGATACATATGGAGTCGATGGGGCTGTTCGTGTTCAGATTTCCCACGGTGAAGATTGCCGGGCTGCTCGTGTCCTCTGTGCTGTCTTCATTTTGCGAGAGCGATACGATAGCAGCAGGCAGTAGACTCTCATGACCCACGATCTCCCTTGCCTGTTTCGAGAGATGCCCGGATGCCCTGGTCAGCACGACACCGTTCAACTGAGTGCGCTGAGAGGAAGCAAGCAGTGCAGCGGCGGTCTCAGTCTGGAGATATCGAACAGGGACGGGCAGGGATTCCTCGTTAAGAACAGTGCTGAGGATGCTTTTCGAGGATTCTGCGGTATCGACTACATGTACAGTCTTCGGTGGGTGGAAACGCATAGCATAGTCTCCAACCCAGGACGCCAACCGCCGGAGATCATGATGAGTGTGCTTCTCGTCCGCACACTTTGACTCCAGCACGACATCGCTAACAAAGGTAATATCCAGTTTCTGGACCCCGTCGTACTTCAATCCCTCTTCCTCCAGAAGAGCCGTGCTGTGCACGAACACCGGTTCAACCTTTGCTAGAGCCCGTCGCTCGCCGTTTAAATGTAAATGCAGCCCTGCTGCAACATTTTCAGCAGTCGACTGCATGTTCCCATCTCCACACAGCAGGATGGCGTCGCTGTCTCGGCAGGATTGCAACATCGTTGAATCTGGCACCATTCCACCATCCGCAAGCGCTCTGCTTGATATCGCATGTTGGGAAACATCAAAGCTGATGGCCGGCCGTGCTGCCTTGATAAAGGAGAGCACCTGTTTGATATTCGAGGTCATATCCAGGCCCACCTCGTCCTGGTGGAGAATAGCGACCTTGAAGGTCCGCGATGGCCGTGCTTCGGAGGGTAGCATCTTGGGGTCTGTTATGCGAGTGGCTAGGATAGTCTCTGGCTGGGGGCGGCTGGTCTCGGGCGGGGGAGCAGGCGTCTTTAAATACCAGTCCAGGGCTTGTTGGAGCGACATCGGATCCA
This sequence comes from Aspergillus egyptiacus, assembly GCA_025688805.1. Lineage (NCBI taxonomy): Eukaryota > Fungi > Ascomycota > Eurotiomycetes > Eurotiales > Aspergillaceae > Aspergillus > Aspergillus egyptiacus. The sequence goes on along the minus strand of MU628524.1, from coordinate 52,404 downwards.
TGTCTTTCTCGCCTACTTGATACGTGCTGGTGCAGACTGCCAGGTGTTTCAGGGGGTTCCTCGGCTAACACGGGTGCGTTCTGGGGTGGGATTTGGTGTAGCCAACAGTCTACATTCGTTTCTCCTTTCGTGGATCATAAGGCTACTGTTTCGAGGATTAATGCTATGTGCTGGCATGTCCATCTGCGGAAGAGTATCTAGTTTAGGTATGTGAATGCGGGATTCTACACCATCGACCACCCTGGGGCCTCGAGATCTATTTCTCGTTGCCGTATCCTTGCCGTACTGCGCTCGCTATGCAGCATAAGCATATACATATCTACGAAACTCAGTTGGCAACGGGGACAATCGGCAACAGCCTCATAAACTGCCGATCTAACGGCAAGTCCTCCTGCAAGTCCTATTCTCAGTCAGCACCAGATCCGATCCTCAGTAAAGCAAGTCCCCAGAACGGAAAAGAAACCCTTACCAGAGCAGAGGAAAGACACGTCAGGGCAACAGCCACATCGCCGCTCTTCGCAGCCCTCGCCCGCCACCGATCCCTGCACTTGACCACCGCCATAACCAGCTCCTCCTCTCCCTCCATCCGGATCCGCCGCTGCACACACTCAAACTCCAGATTCAACCCGGCCAGCGCCGAAAACGCAAAGGAAACCGCATCCGCTGCGTTGACTCCGGTAGCCGTCACTTCGCGCGGCCGTCCTCTCACCAGCACAATCGCCCGAACCGTGACACGGCCTGAATTATCATGGTTAGCGTTACCGTCTCTCGGCCGAACATCACAATCAAGGATTCTGGGATCATGCTCTAGCACAGCATAATGCCGGAGAAACGACTGCGTGATCTCCGTCTCCGTCAGCCAGCGGCCCCGCGCCTCGGATTCGGCCTTGATGACCTTGGAAAACGCCACCTGGAACTCCTTCGGCAGCTCCAGGTCCAATGTGCGCTGCAGCACCCAGGCAATGCCGCCCTTGCCGCTTTGTGAGTTTACCCGGATGACGGCTTCGTATGTTGCGCCGATGTCCGCCGGGTCGATGGGCAGGTAGGGCACTTTCCAGAGTGGGCGGGGGTGTGGAACTGCGGATTGTTGATCTTGATATTGATGCTGCCGCCACTGCTTGAAGCCCTTGTTGATGGCGTCTTGGTGCGAGCCGCTGTAGGCCATGAAGACGGAGTCGCCGGCATACGGCGCACGTAAATGCACAGGGATGCGGGTGATTCTCTCCACCGTGCGGCGGATGGCCGGGAGGTCGGAGAAGTCCAGCCCCGGGTCGATGCCCTGGCTGTACAGGTTCAAGGCGAGGGTGACGAGGTCGACGTTCCCCGTGCGCTCGCCGTTGCCGAACAGGCAGCCCTCGACGCGCGTTGCGCCGGCCAGCTGGCCGAGTTCGGCGGCGGCGACGGCGCTGCCCCGGTCGTTGTGCGGATGCAGGGAGACCACGACGTCGGGCTGCTGGGCGAAGGCGCGGGTGAAGATCTCAACCTGGTCCGCGTAGGTGTTGGGGGTGCAGCGCTCGACTGTTGCGGGGAGGTTGAGGATGATGGGGATATCGGCGGAGGGGGCCCAGGCTTCCTTGACGGCTTTGCAGATTGCTATGGCGAAGGCCGGGTCTGTGTCTGAGAAGGCCTCGGGGCTGAACATGAGGTTCCAGGTTGTGGACTGCTGGGCGGGGTCGTCTTTGGTGATGGAGCGGGTGTACTGCACGCAGTCGACGGCGGTGCGGAGGACGGCGGCCTGGGAGGACTCGAACATGGTGTTGATGAAGGAGTCACTGGTGGCGATGTAGAGGCTGATGATGGCGTTTTTGGCGCCGGTGACGCTGTCGACGGTGCGGCGGATGAGCTCCTTACGGCAGGGGGAGAGCACCTGCAGCCAGACGTCATCCGGGAGAGCAGAGGCGACGACGCTGCGAGTGAAGTTGAACTCGGTCTCGGAGGCGCTGGGGAAGGAGATGTCGATTTCCCTGAATCCAACCCGGAGCAGCATCTGGAAGTATTCCCACTTCTGCTCGACATTCTGGCACGCGGTGAGATTGGCATTTCGTTCTGATAGATTCAGAAGATACGTACCATCGGACATGCAAGCGCCTGGTTGCCGTCACGGAGATCCGTGGCCAGCCAGCGCGGTCTCTTGGTCAGGCGCTTGGAGGGCCATGTTCGGTCTGGGAGGTCGGGGGGGTCGAATGCCTCATATTTGTCGGACGGGGTGCGAAGCCTATCCCATTCCTGAGTCAATAGGGATGCGGGCACGGGGCTGTCCTTGTGTACCTACATAGGCATGGTGATGGTCTGTCACCTGTGGTCTACTCAGTCTAGTGTGTCTTCTCCGGCATGCAATATACCTTTATATCACTCTGAAGCTAGTGGACCGCAGATCTCGCAACGCTGTCCTAATCCTGAGCAAGCTCCTACCTAGACACTCATCAGCTGAAACCCCCCTCTCTCCACGGCCAGCAATGAGTGGTTCCTCCGAGATCGGTTTCACATGGCAGACCGGATTGAATGTACGTCTGTCAGATGCGGAGATGCCAGCCATCTACCCCTGCTCGTCGATATTACAGTGGTGAAGGATTCGTGATCCACAGGCCGTCCAGCCCGTAAGCCGCTTCTTTTGACCGCGCACCATTGGCCACAACCCCTGCAAGCGGCACGCCTAATTGTATAGTATGGTATACCATCAGCCGTTATCATGCACGGCAGGCTAAATACGAACAAGCCCAGTTCCGGTTTCAGTTTCTCCTTCCCAGACCAGGTCTCGGGGCCTGTCCGAGGCGACCCACGTTGTTGACGGGTGAACGGTGCTCGCCGAGGCTGAATGTAGCAACGCAAGGTGGTCTCTAGTCAATTGTCTTGTACTCCGTACTTTGCTTAAGGATTTCCAGCTCTCTGATCGTTGGTGTCCCTATATTATAAGGCTTATGTCATGCACACGCGTCGACTAGAGCTTCAAGTCCAGGCCACATAGCTTGAAACAATTGATGAACAGCCGGGCGTTGCTCTCAGCCCCAATATTGTTGCCTGGTCTCCCTCGACCGAGAGGGACAGGATATGCGGGCTCTCCCAAAGAGCGAGGGCTGAAGATGCAAGTCCACCAGGAACAGGGGTATATGCAGGATCCACATCCCAGTCCGCCGATGTCTATAGAATCACCATCTACTACATTCTACGCACTCATCCTCGGCTGAGCACAGGATTAGTAAATCATTACCCAAGTCTGGGCTTTGCGGCTGAGACACCACTCCACTGTATGAAGCCGAATCGCGGGCGAGAGGAAATGAAGCCCGGATATGAATATTTTGCCCCGCCTGCGCCATGCATCAGACAATGGCATTGTTGAGGCAACTAGTTTATAAACCTAGTCCAGTCCCAGGAGCGCAGTCTCACTACGCGGACATAGCTCTCTAGTCCTTCAAGTTCTGTCAACACCATGTCCATCCCCGTGCTTGATGCGTCTGCCCTGTCTGGCGGCACTGAGGAAGAGCGTGCCCGGTTTGCCGCTCAGCTGCTCGACGGTCTGGTCACTTATGGCTTTGTGAAGCTGGTCAACCATACTGTTCCTGTTCCGCTGGTCCGGGAGACCTTTGATCAGGCAGGTCGCCCATCCCTGGCTCTTAACGCGGCAGTACTAATACTAGATGAGGTAGATTAAACGCTTCTTCCAGCTTCCGTACAGCGTCAAGCTCCCTCTGCGCAACGATCCCAAACAGGGCCAGCAGCGAGGGTGGAGCGTGCCCGGCGAGGAGAAGACCTGGTGGCTGGAGAGCAACACGGGCGATGTCAAGGAGCCTACCTTTAGCGACAACAAGGCATGACACCTACTTTTTACCACCTCTTTTCCAGCTCATCAAAAAGATGTTTTCTGACTGAATGACCAGGAAAGCTTTGACTGCGGCCACCCCGACGACAAACGATTCCCCAACAAGTGGCCCCCCGAGTCCGCCCTCCCGGGGTACCAGGACACCATGGAGCGGTTCTTCTTCTCGTGCGGCGACCTAACCCTCTCTCTCCTCCGTTCCATCGCCTCGGCCCTCTCGCTCGACGAGGAGATCTTCGCCTCGCGCTGCACCAACGAAGCCAGCACGATCCGCATCAACCACTTCCCGCCCATCGAGCGCGCCACGCTCGACGCGGGCAAGATTAGCCGCATCTGGCCGCACAAGGACTTCGGCATCATCTCGCTCGTCTTCCCGGACGTCACGCCGGGGCTGGAGTACGAGGACCGTCGCAATCCCGGGACGTTCCTCCCCATGCCGTATGGGTCGGACGAGGAGGTGGTGGTGATTGTGTCGGAGACGATGCAGCGGTGGACGAATGGCGAGATCCCCGGGGGACTGCATCGGGTGACGCGGCCGCGCGACTGCGAGGGGGAGATGGTGCCTGAGCGTTGGAGCTTGGTTTACTTTAACAAGGCGGATCGGCATGTCAATGTGGGCCCGTTGAAGGAGTTTCTGGCCGGTGGGAAGGAGGCTGTCTATGAGGATCTGACGGCGCTGGAGTATCAGACGCTGAGGAATGCGGCGCATTATCCGGGTTAGGTTGGAGAACCTAGTACATAGTCTAATCAAGCCCCTCTTGAAGTGCCGTTTCTCCTGTGAAGGAGCTGTAGAATACCGTATCTTCCCACGCCAGGCAGACTGGATTCAAGGCGGGGGTGAGCGGCTTGCCACTGGCCAATTGCCGAGATGAGAGACTCAGGGGGCGTTGCACGGACGTCTAATTATAGGGTATCTAGCCATATACTGCATAATATCACCACCGTGCAGCAATCTCAAGGGACGTGCTCCCTCCGACCTCGGACGTCAAAGCCTATAGGGCAACTCATTCATGTATGGGTCGGTCCGTCATCCGGCTGGATTCCTACGTCCATTTCTGAGTCGTGACAGGTCAGACCCAGCTGATCGACTGCTAAGCCGGACGACGGACACTCTCCGTGGAGATACTTAAGCACTGGAAGTCTTCCGAGGCCCACCAGAGTCAGCCGCACCTGCACAGTCACTGCAGTCTGCAGTCTTGACCTCCAACCTAATTACACACCCAGACTGGAAACATAATTCAGCCTCCTCTCCTCATTTCTGTCCTCCCTGGCTCCCCACTCAGCCAACGTCAGCAACTCTGCACTCAGCACTCAGCACGGCAAAACCGCCGGCTAAAATCCACCCAATCGCGCCGGGCCGCGGTCCACAGCTGGCGGCAAGGCGTCCGGATCCCGTCTCCAGAGCGGACTAAGCGTCACCCACTCAGTGTGACTAGTCTGGTATAGGTAGTAGTTGGTCTTTCCGGCGGCCAGACTCGACTCTGACTGGCCAGGTGAAACCAGGGTCGTGATCCTGATGCATTTCTGGGGTTCTGGCCACTGAGGTTTTTGTTCTGCCATGCGGGTAAATTGGGCTGGCTTTCAGCTCGGGACTTTGCTTGATCTTGTCGAGGGGATATGTAGGCTACATGAACTGGTATTCTGTGTGGGGTGTCCCCAGTGTGCTGACTGAGGTGAGCACAACAGGCAGCTCTGCCGGAGGTAAGCCGGTGATCAGCCTCGGGTGCTACAGCATCTATTTCATGGTATGCCCTGGTTGTCAGATTGCTTTGCTTAGTCGATGTGTCAGACATTAGCTATGACTGCAATGGAGAACCCCGGGCGGATAGACTGCTGCTGATTCAGGCTGTCAGGGTGCTCACTGACCTAGGGTTCTCGGCCTGGTTATGTATTCAAGATACTTTGATTTGTCGAAATTCAGGTCGAAACGGGGCGGTGTCGGGTATGCCTTCACTTGACAACAGTATAGCACTGAAGGTCCTCAGCCAGAGCACACCGTGCTATGTCTTGTCTTCTACTGCATGCGGTCTGCAGACGGCCGTCAGCCTGACCGTCGTCTGGCCTGTCAACCAGATCCAAGTTGGATGGAGGCCGATGTCGCTGACTGCTTAGGCCATAACCCCTGTCTGTCTCTACTTGTTAATCAAAAGTGCTTCGGACTTCTTACCCGGAAAGGCAGACTCCCCCTTTGGCCCATGTTCTGGCTGCGAAGGGGCCCGACACCGGGCATCCCGTCGTGAATTCCAGCGCAATCGACTGGACGCAAGGCCTCAAAGATGCAGCAGGACTGGTCAATGGAGGAAACACCACTGGGGCCATGAATCCTTCGAGTGAGAACGCCAATCACCACCGGCGTGGCCTCCACAGTGCGCCCTTCCCCGGACATCTCCGTCCATCGAGGTCTGATTGCTCCATTGCCCGACCAGGCTCCACTGTCTAAAGATGGCTTCCGCATCTCTGAGATAATCGATCCTGTGGATCAGCGTTTGCTTCTTGGCGACAGGAAGGTCAGACTTCTTATTAAACAAGTATCTCGTCCCAAACCATCCTCTCTCCCACGACCACCCTCCACCCCTTTATAACAGCGCAGTCAATGGCAGAAATCTCCAGCTCGCACGTCTCGTCGAACGAGGCCGAGGCCGAAAAGGGGGCTCCCACCTTGGCAGCAAACGAAGCAAGCCATCTCTCCCACAATGCGCAAGACGTCCCACCCATTGACCGCGGAAAAGATGCCTGGCTCTTCCTGGCTGCCTGCTTCATCATGGAAGCCCTCGTCTGGGGCTTCGCCTTTACCTACGGCGTCTTCCAGGCCTACTACACCGAGTCCGAGATGTTCCAGAATTCTGACAACATCGCCGTGATCGGGACCTGTGCTATGGTATCCATCCCAACCCACATACTAATCCCAGTGAAACAAGCTAACGCACACAGGGAATCATGTACCTCGACCTCCCCCTCGTCTTCGCCGCCTACAGATACTGGCCCCGCTACCAACGCATCGGCTGCGGCATCGGCGTGTTCGTCATGTGCCTGGCGCTGGCCCTCTCCTCGCTCTCGACCTCCGTCACCCACCTCATCATCACCCAGGGAATCTTCTACGCCCTCGGCGGCAGCATCGCCTACTCGCCCTGCATCCTACTAATGGAGGACTGGTTCGACAAGCGCAAGGGCCTCGCCTTCGGCGTCATGTGGGCCGGCACGGGGCTCGGCGGTGTCATCCTCCCAATCGTCATGGAGCAGCTTCTCAGCCGGTACGGGTTCCAGACGACGCTGCGGGCGTTCGCGATCGCGCTGTTCCTGCTGATCGCCCCGCTGGTGTACTTCGTCAAGCCGCGCGTGCCGGCCGTGAATCGGGCAAGAGCCCCGATACCCAATCTGCGGTTCCTGCTCACGAAGACGTTCGCGCTGTTCGAGATCTGCAATGTCGTCGAGGCGTTGGGGTTCTTCTTGCCGAGTCTGTATCTGCCCACGTATGCGGGCATGATCGGGGCGTCGAGCAGCTTGCAGGCGCTGACGGTCATTCTGTTCAATGTGGCTTCCGTCATCGGGTGTGTGGTTATGGGTGCCATTGTGGATAAGGTCGACGTGACGGTGTGCATTCTGGTGTCGACGGTGGGGTCGACTATTGGCGTGTTTCTCATCTGGGGGTTCTCGATGTCGCTGGCGCCGTTGTATGTCTTTGCGGTTATCTATGGGCTGTTTGCGGGGAGTTATACGAGTACCTGGCCGGGGATCATGCGGGACGTGGTGAGGAAGAAGAGCTCGGCGGAGTCCAGTATGGTCTTTGCTTGTCTGGCTGCGGGGCGAGGCGTGGGCAACCTGGTTTCCGGGCCGCTGAGTGAGGCTTTGATCCGGGGGATGCCCTGGAAGGGGGAGGTGGGCTATGGGTATGGCAGTGGCTATGGGACCTTGATCATCTTTACGGGGGTGACGGGCGTCGTGGGGGGTGGGAGTTACGTTGCGAGGTGTTTGAAGTGGTTGTAATGTGACCGCTAAGCTGTATAGATCTCTTTATACAATTGATCTTATGGAACCGTAGGGGTGGAGTATAGGGCTGCTGTTGGCTCCTGTGCTCTGCCAGGGTTTATAGATCGAATACTTCAGCCCTTCAACCTCCATCGATACAAAGAATGTACTCATGAAGAACTGGGTATCACACAGACCCCCGATAACTATTTCATTGACTAGGGCATATATACCTAGGATCAGCCATAGTTAGCACAGGTCCATATCTACCACCGGCATACGCAGTCCTGTCCCAATAGAACCGATATAAGACGGTCTTGGCTTTATGCACCTCTGTAGTGTCCTAGGAGTTTATACTGCATAAGGTTTGATCTGCTGCATTGGAGAATCAACTCCAGCAGTAGTGCACCGCGATAGATATAGCCTTCTCCAGAAAAGAGGGTTGCCGTCAGGGCTCATCCGTATCTTGTACATCCAATCCCAGGACCGGGCCTCATTCAATACCTTGCAGCAGATACTTTATGCTGTTCTTGGAGTAGCAGTACTAGGTATGCATACCTCTACAGCCTATCGATTCTACTATACTAATACACCTGCCTAATATATAAGTATAATAACTGTATCTAATTACAAAATTAAGTAAATGGCTATCTAAAAGTAATATACAAGCAAGTATACTATATATACTACTAGGCTATAGACAACCCTGTCAGGTTATATATCTTTACTATAGCAGAATATATATGACTAGTACTGGGAGGCCTGTCCTAAGCCCTAGGCCTATCACTTGCAGATTTCAGCGAATAGATACTATTATTAATTGAAAGACCCAACGCTCACCTCTATGGTGGTTACCTGCCCTCGATGATGCTGCTTTATATAGCCTCTTTCCCCTCCTCCTCGTTTCATGTCATTCCCCCCTGAAGCAAACACAATCAGGCCTCATTTCGTGCGGACGTTACGGAATCTGGTTGTGTTGAAGACATGCAGGTGAAGTGCAGGAAACAGGAGGGTAAAAGACGGCTTCAGCTGCCCTAATATGGCCGTCCGTAATTGTTTTCCAGGAGTCCAACTCCAGCATCATCTCCAGCAAAGTCAGAAAGCCACAACTAGCCCCTGTAAACCATCCCAGGCTATGCTTCCTACAAAGCATCGTCCCGCCATCGGAAACCTGGGACCATGAACGGGGGCGAACCCGAGCATGCAAGCAGGGATTTCAATCATCTTTATTTTAATACAGCAGCCATGCGTACGACGGAATGGCTTTATGTCTGCATATACAATCAGTGCATGTAATAATGTCCAGGGTGGTGCACTGATGACAAGATTTGGGCTTGGACTAGCAGCCGGTTTCCATGCATCTGGAGGAAAAGAGATAATACTTGAAATTAATATCGAACAAGTACTTCCTCTTCAGTCAGTTCTACTCAATGTCCAGGCAATAGGATAAGGCGCCATACGTGATTATACCAAGAGGCCAGTTACAAACACACGACCCAGCCGCCAGGCTCTAAAGAAAACCCTAACCCAGATACAACCGTCCCTGCAGCTTCCATTACCTATACCAACCTATATTGGCTATATTGAAGCACCATCCGCAATAGCAGCCATCAACCCCGTCGCATTCCCCGCCAACGCCCTCGCCTCCTCCGTGAGACAACAATCCCCTGACGCCTCCGCCAACCTCCGCATCCAGAACCTCCAGCGCTCCAATCCAAAGATCGGACCCTCATACAACCGACCAGGCTGGTACATCCTCCGCGAATCCTGACGGCAATCCACCACCTCGGGATTCACCACCACCTCATCAAAGAAATGCTGCCCGGCAAACAGAATCCACAGCGCCGCCTGACAAACAGCACTACTGTCCTGGAGCTCGAATTCCCTGGGAGGCATCTCCAGCGCATTCTTCATGCACCAGACCATCCCCTCGCGGTTACTGCCCAGACCCGCGGAGGCAAGCCGCGCCTGGAACGCGCAGAGATTCAACAGCTTCGTGAATTCGACCGTCGAGAGGTGGTCAGGCGACGTGCCGTACCGCATCTGGTAGAGTCTCGCTCATGCTCTCGTAGATGGCGTAGCCCCCGCTATCGACCGGGTTATTGAACCGATCGCAACTATAGAGATTAGTTCTGCGCAGAGGTCCCACACCGGGTGGGAGTGGGATTGGGACTTGTGTGGTTTGGTTTCTGGTATCATTTGGTAGAGGAGTCGGGTTGCTTGGTGTGCAGATAGAGTGTCTGAGGAGTTGCTCTCGAGGTAGCGGTTGCAGACTTGGAAGGCTGCATGGCGGGTGTAGGTTCCAAAGGGCTTATGGGGGTCGGAGCATGTTGGGTCGAGCTGGAGGGTTAGGGGTGGTGGGTTGGGGTGCATGGTTGGGGATTGATGGCAGAGTGACTCGATTGTTGTGGATGGGCATGGGGTTTGAAGCAAGAGGCTATGACCTTATGAAGTCTGTCCTATTTGAAGTCTCATCTTTATAAAAAATGTCAGACAATGGTTTTGGAAACACTTGATAAAGGATCAGCCATGGCTTTGTGGCAGGGGCCGTTTAAGGTGATTGTATGCAATCACCACAACATTCAAATCGAGTAAAGGCAAGCATTCCATGTCCTTTTTGCTGGGGTGACTGGTGTTGTAGCCGAGCTTTCAAATATTTTGCTTTTCTCCCGGGCTTTCAAGGCCCTTCAGCATACTGAACTTGTACTGAATACATGGACCGTAACCGCCTCCCGGAGTTGCGCAGCCCGAGAACCTGCTGGGTCCTTCAGGGTAGGCCAGAGAGTACATTCTACCCTGGAAACAGAACCCGACTGATGTCGACATCCTCGTCCGATATATAGTCGGGAACTGCATTGCTCCCAGCGCAATCGTGGTTGGTGTCGAGGATGAAGACACTTTGACCCGACTCCTTCCAAATTGCAGCCATTCCATCCTTGCTGTCAAACCGGGTCCTAGCGATCGAAGCCCTCGATATACGGGGTGTAGTGGCTGTAAGTTGGAGTATAGCGGCGGTGACTTGGGGGACGATGCTTGGAAGCGAGCACCACATCGACGTCTCACTAATGGCATGGGCAGAATGCGACTTAATATCTCTAGTTCGCTGCAGGGCTGGTCCATGATGACAATAGCTTGGAAGGCCTGATCCTCCGCGGTAGTTCGGCGCCTCAGTGGGGAAGAGTCTTGTCTGATTGGAGACCCTAGTGAGGTCCGGTTCCTGGCTATGACTAGACGAGTCTAGGACTGACCTGGAGAACAGCCTCCAGCTGCTTGGCTGCTTCCTGCTAACCTCCATCCCGGCATGTCACTGGTGCCCATATGATGATTGGCCAGCAGTGTCCTTAGCAGGCACAAAGAACTCGCTTAAACTGAGATCAAGGTACATAGGACTCCGTAGGGTCACATTGCAGACTATCTAGTGAATATAATTCGCACCAATCATTGCCCTAGACGCACTGGCACATGCCATTGCCGGAGATTACCCATATATTGCTCCTAATCTCCAGGACAGACTCGGGCTACGGTGCACTCCCACCCATCATGCGTCTTACAAAGTCACAATATCAACACACCCATACCATCAGTCATGGTTCCCACTTATTGTCTATCCCTCTCCCTCGCCTCTCTGTGCGTCCTGGGTGTCTCCGCACAGCAATCACGCTTCGAACCACGCAATGTCGAACTCGACCTCGTCTTCCCCCGGAACGACACCTACGCGCCGCTAGATTACTTCCCCCTGATCTGGGGCCTACGCGGCACACTGGTCTCATGGCTCCACGGCGTCATCCTCCACTGGTCCCTCCGGCAAACCAGCAATCCCCAACCCAGTCCGTTCGCCCACGGTGAATTCAGCATCGGCCCGCGCGGCGACCGCCCTACCAATTTCGTTCCCTACGTCCAATTCGGATACTTCCCGGAGCCGATGTACATCTACGACTTCCCCGTCGAGCTGCGGAATTTCACCGCGGGACACTGGGTGCTGGAGTGGCGGTTTGGGTTCGAGCAGAATTGTTCCCTCGTTCGACCGGACGAGGACGACCATTATCGGATGATGCCGACGCAGCAGCTTGTTTTCCGGGTTGCCCAGGACGGCAAGATGGTGGATTTACTGGAGGACAGGGAGTGTCGGGCGGAAGGTGAACATGCATTCGCTTTTCTCGCCGTCAATAATACTGGTCGCTACGGGTGTCCGATTGTTGAAAACACGCGGCCCAATCCATGTGCCTTGGAGTTTACAGAGGCTCATGTGGGGAACATCACCGCGCGGGCCCGGGATCTGGGAAACTGCGCTTCTGGAAATCTAACCGAGATCAATGCCGATTGCGAGAAGAGCGCTGGGGTCCGAGTGACGACTTGGACCGGTGGATTGCTCGGGCTGGCTATCTTGTGGGTGGTTGGTGGTCTACTGTGATTCTTGTCCACCGGGGGTAGGGGGAACCAGAGGCGAGGGTGAAGCTCGGGGGAGATTTGGCCATGGTAGTAGCCCTAGTCTGTGTAATAAGTGAGCCTTCTAGAGTCTGAGGGCGACTGTTAACGGGTCTACTGGGCTAGATACTTGGCTACCTAGCCCCTTCAGTCGACTCGATCCTATACTGCAGGCTGACCGCTGCCAGTTCCAATGCCGTAAGCAGACTCACTCCCTGGGCGTGCTGTATGCTAGTTTGGGTCTAACCACCGGCCGGCCGATGTGGGGTTTCGGATGATCTAGCTAGTCTATTCGACAAAGTAAGGACAAAAGTAGCTTTCATATCGAACCCTAGTCACTATCCCACCTGACGCTGCTCTGATGCAATCACGGAAGCATCTCATATACAAACCATGCGAGAATATCTCTCTATGCTGCTAAACCGGCTTCATTGGTCTACTCAATCTACATAGCATTCCTTTTTATGAGCCCATCACTCTGCCCTGGAGCCTTCCTTCACGGCCTGGATACCCAGAATCAGTAACTTGAGTTCGTCAGGGCGTTCGACGGCGCCTCACTACTCTGATATAACATCGTCGCCAGAAGAACAGCAATAACGGCGGCCTGTCAGTGGTTAGACCGGACAATATATAAACAGGAGCATCATCAAACTCACCAGCGAAAGATCCATCCCCTCCGCCACGACGACCTCCCATCTGGGTCGCTTCCCGGGTATATAAGCTGCCACCATATCCGTCAACCTGACCGTCATGACCACCCGTCCGTGGTGGTAGACATTCGTCCGTGATTTCCAGATATTCTGCCCGCGGACCTCCAGGACCGTCTCTTCGCCATTACCATCCGCTGCTATATTCCGGAAATGCACGTCGAACTTGTCTTTCAGGGCGCTGTATTTCGGCACCACGGTGGCAATTGGCTCGGACCTGGTCTTCTCTTTACCTCTGCTGCTGCTGCTGCTGCTGCTGCTGCTGCTTTCTCCTGGAAGGTGGAGATACCACGTTACGCCTGCGTTCTGCCGCGAGATCTCAAAGAGGGGCAGGCCGGAGGCGTCGCGGAAATGGCGGCGCTGGGATCACGAGGCGAAAGAGGAGTCGACGGCGAAGAGCTTGTTCGACGGAGATTGCGTTCCAGTGGCTTGGGGGCTTGATATGGTGAAGTTTCCGCTGGACCAGCTGGCGCTGTGCTGATTTACGTGGATGGTGGTGGTTGATGAAGCAATCTGGTCCGGACGGATGGCGATGGCGTGCTTGAGTGGGGGGGGGTGATTCCATGGTTTATTTCTTGTTAAGCATCAGGTGGATTGAAATAAACATGAGTTCGGGAAGCTAAGTAAGGCACCAGACGATGGGGAAGAGTGAGAAAGAGCAGGTTAGGATTAGATGCTTACACACCCACTTAGCGGCATCTTCCTGATATAACTAACATAGCCGCTGTCACAGAATGCACGGACTAGGTAGCCTAAACTACAGGCTAGACCATGGCCAATAAGCTGTTGAGCGTGGGGTGCTGGTGATCTGCATTCAATGACATACATGATGCATAATATTGAAGCTTAGGCCCCATCCAAGACAGACTTCACCCTGTCAATCACATGTTGGGACCGTATCTGGGGGCTACTTCAATCTTATGAACTTCTCCATTGTTCCAGACAACTGATACCCAAAGCAGGATCCTAGATAGATAGGCACGGATTGATCCTACCAAGATCCCGCCAAGCAGGATCGTCAGTCCGGCGCGTGCGTTTGTTAGGCGCTTATGCACCTAGACGATCCCTGGGGTTGGGGGCAGTCCAGCGGCGGAACTCTGGAATGGCGGCGCAATGGGATCCAGGAGCTGGATAGCCAGCGAGGCTGAATTCATAGTCCACATTTACCAGAAAGGACTGGTGATGAGATCTGACTACTTTACCTAGATTGATATCGCGATCTACAGTAATAATCCTAGTGCTTACTGACCCCTGCCACTGAACGCTCTACAGGATATTACTTCCGAGGTTGCGTAGGTAGAACGTCGGCAAGAGGCATAGTAGTGAGGTTTCCAGCAAAGGCTGTACAGTGGACACTGCACTACTATTCACATAGTCGGGTCTATCCCCGGGCCCTGAGGGAACACCCACTCGACTAAGAAGGCTCCCGCCGAGGAATATAGATGCCTAACAATGCAAGACACCCAGGCTCCAGTTCGGGAAGGGAATGTAACAAGCAATGAAGATTCAAGGTCCATGCACACTCCATATGTCCCCTACCTTTAAGGTCCACAGTCATTCATTGGGGGCCGAACAGACTGGATATAGATCGTGGGCGAATATCTTGACCTGAGAGCCCACTCACTGTACATTTCTGTTCGCTAGTAGTATGAAGGTTTGTAGAGGAATGGACTTTGTCTCCGGGCACTGCAAGAGATTGTCCAGTCTTCCACCCTGCGCGCTTGTTGCCTTCATCTTGTTTGGCGAGACACTTCGTATATAATCTTATCCACTCGGCATATCTCGGTACGCTAAGTATGAACCTCGGGATTGGTGGACACAGGTGGGTTTCTTCCGAAGTCATATACATATATCTTCCTCATTGAACCTCCTTGCATCATTGTCTGCCGTGGATTTCTAATGCTGATTAATTCAGGACGGTGCCCACTTGCTCGCCCTCATTGAAATTGCTTTGTTTCGCCTCCGACCAATTCAGCACTCCCGGTCAAAAGTTGTCAACACGCCATGGTGGCCCCAACGGGTAACCTCCGAGGGCTCAATCAGTCCGCACCCAACATCAACTACTTCACGCCCCGGCATCTACAGTCCCCCGGGACCCCTGTTGATCCCAACGCCTCGACGCCGACCCTCTTCACCCCGCTCCGGATTCGCGATGTCACCCTCCGCAACCGCATCGCCGTGGCTCCTATGTGCCAATTCTCCACAGCGCCCGAGGGCCCCTCGATTGGCGCATTAACCGACTACCATATCGCAACGCTGGGGCACTTCGCGCTGAAGGGCGCCGCCCTGGTATTTGTGGAAGCCACAGGCGTCCAATTCCATGGCCGGATCTCGCCCAATTGCCCGGGTCTCTGGAGTGATGCACAGATCCCCGCTCTTCGGCGGGTGTTTGACTTTGTCAAATCTCAGGGCGCTCTGGCTGGTATTCAACTCGCGCACGCTGGGAGGAAAGCCAGTACAGCAGCACCATGGGTGGCCGGAAGCACGGTGCGTAATAAAGCAAGTCTGCGGGCGGGGAAAGACGAGCATGGCTGGCCGGACGATGTTGTTGGGCCGTCGGGGGGCATCGACCAGACATGGGATGGGCTTGGTCTCCGCGACGAAGGTGGCTACTGGCCACCCCGCGAACTTACTCAGGATGATATTAAGGAGTTGGTGGGCGATTGGGCAAGCGCAGCGAAGAGAGCTGTCCAGGCTGGGGCAGACGTGATTGAGATTCATGCAGCGCATGGATACCTTCTGCACCAGTTCCTCAGTCCCGTATCGAACCGCAGGACAGATGATTACGGGGGTAGCTTTGAGAACCGTACGCGCCTGTTGCTGGAGATTATTGAGTCTATCAGGGCGACAATCCCAGCCGGTATGCCATTGTTTCTCCGGGTCAGCTCCACTGGATGGCTGGAAGATACCGCAATTGGCCAAAAATACGGCACCTGGACTGTGGATGATACAATCAAGTTGGCGAAACTTCTCCCACAGGCTGGAGTGGACCTGCTGGACGTGAGCAGTGGTGGGAATCACCCGGCGCAAACAGTCAGCTCGTTCTTGACCAAGGACTACCAGACGAAAATCGCCGCTCGCATTCGGAAGGAATTGAAACAGTCTGGAACAGATCTTCTGGTTGGCGCCGTTGGCATGATCACGGAGGCCGAGCAGGCGCGGGACTTGGTTGAGACGGGCAAGCTGTTATCCCACGAAGCCAAGGATGCCGAAGAGGTGACAAACGCAAAGGACGGGAAAGAGCCGTCGGCTGATGTCCTCTTGGTTGGTCGACAGTTTCTAAGAGAGCCAGAGTGGGTTCTACGAGTGGCATGGCAGCTGGGGGTGGAGGTTGCGTGGCCCAACCAGTATCTGAGAATTCGATTCCCTCGTCTGTGAGGTGAGGTCCTAGTGGTCTGACGCAAATAATCAATAATACAATTCGTATGCTAGCCACCATCGACCAGCAGAATACAAGCCAATTGACCCCAGTAGTCATATTGTCTTGGACAGATCTCCACCAGTTGGCGCGAGCGAGCAGATATAAAGTAGGTTACTTTCTTGTACGGGAATCAAGTATTTGCTCGAGGCACTATTCAGGTGCTTGTATATCTTGGAGTGGTCATCATCCCAACAGAAAGACCTAATCGTCTACCATAAGCCAACCCCCGGCACGCAAGCCGAGCCCTGACTGCCGGTTTGTCGAACCTGTACTGTAGGTTTCTTCAATCCACCACGTATTATCGAGGATATCGAATGTAGGGCTAACATCGTCTCCAGCCTCATCCGTGTCCCAACAGGAAGAGAGCGGATCCTGAGCAACCACGTCTCCCACCGTCCACAGCAACTAAGCACCGTACCATCAGTACCCGTCTAACTATAGCCCCCCAGTAGTGGATCTCCCGTTCCCAGGGAAGTTCCCCGGTTCTTGGCGATCCCCGCATTGCAACGCTTCGCTTCAGCTTAACCTCGGCCCCGACGGTAGTCTGGGCCTCATGTGTAAACTAGCCTCAGCTGCTGTTCTTCAGTACAATTCCTCCTCAACCCATCTCTCATACATATCATCTCCAGACCCGATTCACTTATCAGGATCACATCATGCCCCCCGCAACCGCAATAACCGGGCACATCACCAGACCCGCGCCGCTGGAGAACAGCTACACCTCGGATCCGAGTCTGCGGAGACTGCTAGAATGTCTGCCTCCTC
Organism: Aspergillus egyptiacus; assembly: GCA_025688805.1. Lineage (NCBI taxonomy): Eukaryota > Fungi > Ascomycota > Eurotiomycetes > Eurotiales > Aspergillaceae > Aspergillus > Aspergillus egyptiacus. The sequence goes on along the minus strand of MU628524.1, from coordinate 35,306 downwards.
TGTCCTATTCACTCCTGTCTAAAGGTAAATGCTAACGAATATGAAGGGTACCTCCCACCACCGCACCTCAGCCGCCTCGACCCGCACCTGAAAACCCTTGGTGAGGAAGCAGTCTCCGAGCAGATCCGCGAGTGGAGCGCCGATGCGGAGCGCAACCAGCCCTACGTCAAGGGGTATAATGTCTGGGGAGAGCAGTATGACGTCGACAGATTGGTGACGAGTGAGGGGTGGAAGAGACTGGGGAGGTGGGGGGCTGGTCATGGGTTTGTCTCCTACTACTTATTTATCATTGATTGTGTTTCGCAGCTTGAGACAAAGTAAGTATGCTGACGGATATTAATTAGAGTCGTCGCACTCGGATACGAAGATACATACGGCGCCGAGAGGAGACTGGCACAGTATGCTGTGTATGTCTACTACCACCTACCATCTACCATCTAGCTTATACCCGACCCGCTCCATATACCAGTATCGTTAATGCATGCTAACGCTGCCGCAACTCGATAGAAACTACCTGTACTCCCCCTCCTCCGGCCTGGCCTCCTGCCCCATCAGCATGACCGACGGCGCAGCCCTAATCCTCACCCAAGAGATCGCACGCAAGAACCTCCCGCCGAGCCACCCCTTCTCGCAGACCCTGAAGCGCCTCCTCGCGCGCGACGAATCCTTCTGGACGTCCGGCCAGTGGATGACCGAGCGCGCAGGCGGCAGCGACGTCCAGAACACCGAGACCTGGGCGACATATTCGCCTGCCACTGCCACTGAAGTCAGCGCCGACCCCCTCAGCAACGGCGAGTATCTCATCAACGGCTTCAAATTCTTCTCCTCCGCCACCGACGCCAACGTCGCCCTGCTGCTCGCAAAGACCGCCCCCGAGGGGAAACTGAGTACCTTTCTTGCGCCTCTCCGCCGCACCTCCACCTCCACCAGTGGGAAGAAGAAAGAAACAGAAGTAACCAACGGCATCCGCATCCACCGACTCAAAACCAAGCTCGGGACCAAGGAGCTCCCGACCGCGGAGCTCGAACTAGTCAACACGCGCGCCCACCTCGTCGGCGCCCTCGACCACGGCGTGCCGACCATCGCGCCCCTGCTGAACATCACGCGCACACACACCTTCATCGGCTCGCTGGCTGCGTGGCGCCGGGCGCTGAGTATCGCGAAGGGGTTTGCGCGCGCGCGCACGACGGTCGGCGAACCGCTGTGGCTGATTCCGATGCATTTGCGGCTGGTGGCGGAGCTGGAGGGGCGGCATAGGGGGGGGATGGAGATTGGGTTTTTTACTGTGGCTGTTATGGGGGTTGTTGAGAATCCGGCGGAGCTGCCTACGGCTGCGGCTGTACAGGGATCGAGAGAGAGGCAGCATCTGCCGAGAGCCGGGAAGGAGGCGAACGTCGTATTCCGAACGCTGACGGCGCTGGCGAAGGCGGTTGTCAGCAAGATGGCGATTTCCGGGATCCAGGAGTGTCAGGAGGCGATGGGGGGCGTGGGGTATATGGATGAGGCGGACGAGCCGGAGTTCAACGTGTCGCGGATATTGAGGAATACCCTGGTGAATTCGATCTGGGAGGGAACGACGAACGTGCTGGCGAGTGAGTTTGTGAGATTTCTGGTCCGGGGCGAGAATCTGCGGGTTTTTGGCGGCTGGGTGGAGAGGGTGCTCGGGATGGTGAAGGATAGAGAGATGGCCGCGGTGCTGGGACAGGCTTGGGGGGCATTTCGAGGTAGGCTGACGATGCAGAATGCTGCGCTGGCGCTGGCAGATGGCAGGAGGGCCATGTTTACGCTGGCTTGGATCCTAGCTGGGCTGCTGTTGGCGCTGGATGCGCAGAGGGATGGGGATGCGGTGACGGCGGAGATTGCCCGGCGCTGGGTGAGCGGGGAGCTGGGCGTTGGGGATACGGTTTGGAGGGACATTGTCCATCCTCAGACTGGCCATGGCTCTACGGAAAGGCAGAGACTGTCGGAGGAGACGGTTCGGTGGGATTGTCGGATTGCTTGGAGGGAGGAATTGCCCGTTGTGGCGTCGGGGCATCGGTCGATGAAGCTGTAGCAGTTACTTATGTATAGCTGTACAAAACATCTTCCTGCGCCTAGTCTATGTGAAGCTGTCTTCCGGATTGGATTAGTGGACGTCGGGTGCTGTCATGGAGGTTAGTGGTGAGTGTGTATAGGTGCAGGTGGATTAGGGCAGCCACTGCAGGACAAGGGATCTGACGGTCTTCAGGCCCTTGCATGGTGTATTTTCCAGTCATAAATCTGATAATCGAATGAAATGAAGATGAAATATCCAGGCCTAGAATGACACATGTCTTGATATTCCCTGATAGCCGACTATACCGGTATACAGCACTAAATACTAATAACTCCTCGGCAGCCCCAGGACCTTCTCGCTCACATAGTTCAGAATCATCTCACGACTGACCGGTGCAATCCTCGGCACCAGACATTCGCGCAACCACCGCTCGACATCATACTCCATCGCATATCCCATCCCCCCATGCGTGAGGACGGCGCGCTCACACGCCGTAAACGCCGCCTCGGCAGCAAGATACTTGGCACTGTTGCAGGCGACGCCGACCGAATGCACCGGGATCGACTCGTCCGTCCGCGAGGCATCGTACAGCCTCGCCGCATGGTACGTGGCCAGCTTGGCGGCCTCGAGCTTCATATAGACATCCGCCAGCGGGTGCGCGATCGCCTGGTTCTGCCCGATCGGCCGACCAAAGACGGTGCGCTGGTTCGCATACTCGGCCGCCCGCTCCAGGGCCACATAGCCCAGGCCCAGGGCCTCGCCGGCCAGCAGACACCGCTCCGCGTTCATGCCGTGCAGGATCATGCGGAAGCCCTCGTTCTCGCGGCCGATGAGCGTCGAGGCGGGGACTTCGTACCGGTCGAAGAAGACCTCGTTGGCGTCGACGGCGCGGCCGCCCATCTTCTTGATCTTCTTGAGCTCCAGCCCGCGCTGAGTCTTGTCGATGTCGATGCAGAACATCGAGAGACCCTGCGTCGGCTTGGTGACGTCCTCGAGCGGTGTAGTCCGTGCGAGCAGGATCATCTTCGACGCGACCTGGGCGCAGGTAATCCAGATCTTCTGCCCCGTGATGGAGTACTGCGTCCCCGCCGGGTTGAGCGTCGCCCGCGTCTGCAGCTTCAAGGTATCCAGGCCCGTGTTGGGCTCCGTCACGCCGAAGCAGGTGCGCCACTTACCACTGATGATGTTGGGAATCGTCTCGGTGACCTGCTGTCGCGAGCCGAAACGGGCCAGCGGCTGAGTTGCGTAGACGTTGGCGTGGATGGCCTGGGCTCCGGCCATTCCGGCCCCGGACTGGGTGATGGTCTGCATCATCATCGTGGCCTCGGAGATGCCCAGTCCTGCTCCCCCGAGCTCCTCCGGCAGGGCGATCCCCAGCCAGCCGTCTTTGGCCAGGGCGGCGTGGAACTCCTTGGGATCGCGCTCTTGCTGGTCGCATTGCTGCCAGTAGCTGTTGGGGAAGTTGGCGCAGATGGTGGCGATGGCCTCCCGCACCGTCAGTTGATTGTCGGAGAAGCCCGTCAGGTCCATCAGCGGACGACGGGCGGAGGAGGAGAACGGCCGTCGATGGCAGACATGGGCTAGGCGTGATATGCGGAACATTGTGCTACCTGTCTGGGTAATGAGATTCTCTGGAGAATAATGCATTTAAACCCCCGCCTGGTGGAGCATGTAACCGGCATGTAGCCGCATATAACCGAGTAGCCGGACCCGCCAGACCCTCTCTCGCACTGCCTACTTCCACCTTCCAGTGTCTATTATCACCGAGTACGTACAGCCAGTCGAAGATGCCGCTCAAACGAGCAAAGCAGGCCTGTCTCCACTGCCACCGTCGGCGGATCCGCTGTGATGTGCTGCAGAACCAGCCGTGCTCGAACTGCGCCGACCAGGAAGTCGCCTGTGAAATCGGCGTCTCGCGGCGGGGAAAGTAGATCTCCTGCTGTACTTCACTGGCACTGGAAGAATACTGAGCCCGACTGTAGATATCCTCGCAAGAAGTCACTGCGATCGCAGACGGCCCAGCCGCCATCGGGGCCGGATATCACCCCTCCCAGCACGACCACCACGCAGTCGCCATTCCCTCCCGAAAGTTCTAGGAATGCCCCCCGACAGACCGTCAACCAACCCACCGTCTTCCTGGGCGAGTCCAGCCCGCTGACCTCCGTCATGGACCCCAAGCAGCCCCCGCGACTGCACTACCCGCTGCCTGACCGGCTGGCCCCGACCAGCATCCGCGACGAGACGGTGCGTTTGCACCAGGTGCAGCGAGCCGCACAGCTGGAGTCGGATGGCTCGCTGTCTTTCCCGCCGCCGCAGACGACCGACTCGCTGCTGCGGGCGTACTTCCGCTGGTTCCACCCCTGCTTTCCCATCGTGGACCGGGCGGCCGTCTACCGGGCCCGGATGCAGGGCTCCCTGTCGCCACTCCTGCTGCAGGCGATGCTGTTTATCGGCGTCAGTCTGTGCGACGACGAGACCTTTGCGCGGACCGAGTTCCCGGCGCGATACCGGGCCAAGTTCCTCTTCTACTCGCGGGCCAAGGCCATCTACGAGGCGGATGCGGAGGCCAGTCCCACCGTCAGGCTGCAGGCCTTGTTCATGTTGAGCTTCTGGCGGGGAGGGCCAGAGGAGGAGCGCGATGTGCGGTACTGGCTGGGGGTTGCCATCTCGCTGGCGCAGAAACGGGGGATCCATATGATGTACGCCTAGTCCCTGGCTTGGGGAGCTTGGTGATATTAACTGCGTAGGTCGAAATTCTCCCATCCGCCGAAGGAACGGAAGCTGTGGAAACGCATCTGGTGGGCCTTATACGTACGTTTTCTCTGAATCACTACGATCTATATGAAAGGAAGGCTGATGAGCCTGTAGACCCGCGACCAGCAAAGCGCCGCCGCACTGGGCCTGCCTCCCCGGATCCGCGACGAGGACGGCGACGTCGCCATGATCGAGCCGGACGATATACGCGAGGAGGAGTCCATCGACGACCCTGTATTCGGATATCAGCAGCCCCAGGATGTCGTCTACCCGGTTGAAATGGCCAAACTGGCCCGGCTGCGTACGCCCTTTCCTCCTTCATTCGCCTCATCCTTTCTAACAAAGCACCTGCAGTCCGCACCATTGTCTCGACACAATATCTCCACCACCAGAAGCCCGACCTCGCCGCCAGAAACGCACTCAGCCAGCAGCTATATACCTGGGAATCTCAACTGCCCTTCGACCTCCGCCTCGACACCGTCTCCTCCGACACCCTCTTCCTGACCGGCCTCCTCCATCTCACATACCAGTACTGCTCCACCCACTCAACGATCCTTCCCATCTAGATAAACCTGCTGTCGGGTTCAACTAATCGTTTCTTCGTGTAGAAATCTATACATCCTCCTCTACCGCCGCACATTCCTCAATCCCACCGCCACCGACGACGGCCACGTCGCCCTCGACGCCGCAACAAAGTCCACCCGCATCATGGAAGACCTCCTCTCGCACCATCTCGTCCAACACGCTCCCACCCATCTGTACTCCCCCCACCCCGTCCCATTCAAACACCGTATCACTACCCAAAAGTAAGGAAAAACTAACGTAGAGGAAAGAATAACCCACGCCTTCTCCACGCTCTGCATCCACACAATCCACCACCGCCGCTCCACCGGCACCACCCGCACCCTCGCCGAGCACCGCGCCCGCCTGTGCCTGCTCAGCCTCGAGGAGCTGCAGAAGTCCTGGGATCTGGAGAACTGGGTCCTGTATCTGTTCTTCCGCGGGTTGGACGACGGGACCGCGAGGTCGTTGCGCTTGGACACGGCTGCGGCGGCTGCGGCGGGCCCGCAGGACGCCAGCAACAGGGAACCTGACGGTGGACTAGAGGGAGAGGGTGATTTGCACTTGCCCAGGGTGGCGATGGGGGAGAGTGAGATGGCGCAGGATGATTGGTATGGGTGGATTCCCGGGGCGGATGAGGCGGATGCACTGAATTTGCAGAATTTGGAGTTTCTGTATCGGTTTTTATAGCTCGGCTTGCTTTGGGTTGGTTTGCGGCTGTCTGGATGTCTGTAGCTACGTGTCGAAGAGACAGAGACCGTTATATGATTTTTACTACTGTATGGCACCGATATTGAGGGAGGGAGAATCTGGGCCTGGTTCCTGCTGCATATAGACCTTTTAGGGCAGTTTATGAGCCCAGGGGTGATACGATATATACCATTTGGTGACAAAGATAGTCCAGTCCTGATTCTAGGGTATTACGACCATGGACAAGAGTGCTGGTCTGAGATGAGACGTGTGATGCGGGAACGAGGGCATGAATATATATATATACAAACCAGCACCAGAATGAGACGGACAATGGCACGCCGTCCCCATGAAGAAGAAGAAGAAGAAGAAGAAGATGATGATGCTCCGACAGCCTATTCCAAGTATCTGGTCAGCTCCCCAAATGGCTTACAAAAGACACCACTCATTTCCGTGGAATGGTCCTAATCAGTACCCTGGCTATGTTCTGCTGGTAGTGTCCATTACTGCGTCCTCCTTGTCTCACTCTTGCCTGCATATACCATCCACAAAGCTCTGTCTCGGTAGCAAGTGGCTTTTCTGTGCATTGGAGTGGATACGGTGTTTGCCAATCTTTATATCTGCTTGAAAATGAGAATATTATTAGTACAATCTTGATGTACTTCAGGGTGAGATTATAACAGCATCTTCCCTGCCGCCTCATAGCGTCTACTGCAACCTTTTCACCTTCTCTCGTGCAGCTCTGCCCAGTGCATGCCCGCCTTCTCCCTTCTCCCAGATGCCGCGTTACGCCACGATTGTCCTTTCCCGCACGGCGCCATCTGAAGATTGAGTATCTCGCACCACCATCACATTCGCGGGATGTCTACGAACCCCTGAAACTCCCAAATAGCCTCAGCATAAGACTTGAGTGCCGGCGCGTGGACTGAAATGATTGGTGTCCTATCACTGCCGAAAGGATGCAAGAACAATCTCTCGAATGACAGCTCGAGAGCACCTGCTGAGACCTCGATTTCATCGCCCTTTTTCGTGATTTCAATGCGCTGCTCCCGCCCTGCGCTGCCATCCTTCCCCACCCACTGCTCAATAACAATCCTGGGCGCCGTACGCTCAATAGCAACAGTCACCACGATCTTGACATCTCCACGTGTTGCGCCCAGCCACTGCCGAGTATCGGACCTGAGCTTCTCCCCCGTTTCAGCGAAACTGACTTCGAGTACGGCGCTAGGCCAATCCGGCGAGCGGTCTTGGGGAAGTCGAACTGGGCGCCACGCCATGTCGGGACACTTGCCCCAATCTCCAGCTGGCGCTGAGTGATAGCCTCCGTAGGTCCGGAACTGTACGCCACGTCGGCCTGTGGCACGGTCCAGAAGGCGGACAAATTCAGTAGCTGCAGCCCCCTGTGGCTTGGATTGAACGGTCCGGAGTAGCAGGATCTCCAGCTGGCTGTTGTAGGACGAAACACTGGCGAATGGATATTCTTCGGATTCTAGGAAGTCGGCGTCGAATATCTCTTTGGTAACGTGAGTGAGTAGCAGCCACTCGCTGTAAGGTTGGGTTGGATCAGGTGCATGCTGAAAGTCTTTCAGGAATTGCTCTTTCCCCTGGTAGACGTATCTGGGGATGGGACAGGTTGGATTCAGGAGATCTGCTAGGAAGCCGCGACTGTCAGTCGTAGGAGTGAGGGGCATGTCGCTTTCTGTCTCGGTCATTTCGCTCATCGCCATGACCGTAGTAACGCGCTGAAAGTACTGATGGATTCAGTCGTAGGTCTTGACGGGAAGGCGTTGTATATGGAGTTGGGTTCAGCTTAAGGTTTGCATAATGACGTTGTAGGGTATGGGTGGCGTGATTCCAGGGCACCAGCTATCAGTAATAAGGCATAATCATAGAATTGTCCAGGGAGAGTCTGTCACTTTCTCTGAAGACACGGAGGGCCAATATAATTTGATTAAATTATATCTAACCCGGGTGCATGGCCAGACATGTTGGACGAGCCACAGCCATGCCGCTTCTAGCCTGTCGTGGTGATATGTTTCTTTAGTATAAGCCCCCTTACTAGGAACTCCGTACTTCCAGCGGCAATGATGAATAGGGTTCTGGCTAATCATTCAGTCACGCGCAATAAGTTGACCACTGCAGAGTTGGGTGGAACAGAAATGTTGAAATCAGCAGCACGCAGGGAGTACAACCTGTTCCTTACCCACGATGTTTACCATGTATGGTGCATCGAGACAATCAGCCATCAGCACATATCTACCTGCTCAATCTCCAATTTCTCAAGATTCCCATAACCTCATGCAAGAGAGTCATGGGATCAGATATCCACGGAGATCTCTCTAAACCGTATATTCATGGAGCTGTCGGTGCTGCAATATTTATTCTCTGGAGAGTCTTTCTACATGGTAAGGTCCCCGCTGTAGGTAGATACCGATCCCTTTTATAGTCATTTAACTAAGGAATTGCACCCGAGGTGCCATGGATAATGTCAAGTCTTGCTCCCGGTCAGGTCATTAAACGAGCCAAGAGCCACCACGAAGATATCATAATTTTCGGCCGGTCTGAATGGCTACTGATATTTCAAGGCCGTACTTAATCCTTTAGGCTGCATGTCAATAAGCTTATCAACTAGCTGCCTAGTGCTTTATATGGTCCGCTGTGATACTGGCAAGAAAGGTCTCCGAGTATCTCGAACCAGATAAGCCCTGTAGCAATCACTATAAGATGTAACGCCCATGAGCCGAGCATTGCTCGTGAATGATTCTACAATCAGCACCCATGCTCTCAGGCCGCTGTGGCAGGAGGGTAGTCCAGCCTCTAGGATTGTGGGCGGATACTCAGACCCATTTGGGTCCTTGAGAGCGAATCGTAGGATGAGTGGCTGTTCAAGGACTGATCACCACTCTTTGACTTCGCACATGGAATCAGTCTGTTTGCCGTATCCGCAAGAGATGAGATGAAAGCAAGGTAAAGTACTCGGAAGGCTACATGAGGCTAACTACAGTCGATGATATAGCTCACATCAACTCGGCCTGCCTCGGCGATTCAAGCACCACATCCCATGAACGGGCAAAAGCCATCGAGAACAAACTATCCATTTTCCCTTCCCCTAACCCGTCCAAGCCGTGAGAACGAAGAGGCACATTAGGAACGATAGTCCCAGTATAAGAAGGCCACCGCCTGAAGATGATGATCTGCCAGTATTTACGTGCATATTTTCCTGACCCCGTTGTTGTCTGTTACCCTTGTGGTTTCCATCTCGGCACTTCCTCTGCTTGCGGGTCTTTCGTGGTCGAGAACTGCCACGCGAACCTGCGGCAGGTGGTTTTTTCGATGAAACTTTTCCCTTCCCTCTGCGATTCTCAGGCTTTAGAAGACACCGTCGTTCGCCGTGCAACCAGCGTTTCTGTTCTTTGGACAAGTACTCTTCGCAGAATGCACCGCGTTCAAGGTACCTTTGGCGGCAGGAAAGCACTGAAGAGTCAGATAGAGTGATCCCAACTTGAAAGAAGTCATTGGCGTCGGGTATTATCGTCGCGGTATGAGCAATTGGATACCAGTTAACCTGGGATACAGTCAGCGTCGTCACGCCCTGGCCTTTAAGGGGGCGTTCACCTGGTTAACATGATACTTCTTGGCTCCTTTCTGGATGGCGGATTCTAGGGCTGCAGTTGCTGACTTGACTATGGGCCGTTCGTTCTCCAAGGCGTGATTGCCGATAGGCACATGGTGAGCCACCTGGTTTCGTACTCGCTTGGTCTGCTGCAGACAGCCCTTTAACTTCGACATTTCATTTTTCTGTAGCAGCCGTCCTAAGCGCCCCTCGGGGATCTGGGACGCTGTATTGATTCTCTCTATGAATTCCACGAGATCTAGTGTCTGATCGGCGGGTGTGTTCTGGGTACCTGGAGCGTCTATGATGGCACAAAGTACGAAACAAAGAAATTCGAGCTCGTCTTGCCATTGGCATAGTTGCAGATGGTTATGGAGTAATTCGGACACAGTACACGCCATCACAGTAACTCCATTGAAAGTCACCGGTAATTGAAGCTGAAAAGGCGGTCCTTGTAGAGATAAATGAAACTTGCCACATTGTAGCACTGACGTCAAGACCATACCCTGGTTCGTTCTCTGCCATATTGGCCTTTGGAAATAGTGAGTACTGCAATAGCCCCAAAGCATCGACCTATTGAGATGCACCGGAGTCAAGGATGGGAATCCTCCAAGCTTCCGTCAGGCCAAAGTCGGCACCTTTGTGACGTGGGCAATCTTGCAACTTTCGTCCGCAGGAGAGTCTCCTGAATTCTGTACCGCCGCTGGGGACCTAGGTGCTCAGGAGTATACCCCTGACTTACAGTCTCCAATTATCAGACCGCTCAGAGGGGCTGTCAGGAGAAGCTCCGGGGTAAAATCTCTATATTCTGAGGCGCTTTCTTTCTGGGTAGCATCGATATCTGAAAAATGGCTCCCGAGTGATAGGAACATGTTCTTAATGCACAGGTAAAGCTGGGTTTCCTTCTGGGTTTCACCTCCATAAGCTTCCGCATGTCTATATGGTTAACTGCCCGCACGGGAACTGGCAGAGATGGGCTTCAATAGATTGAAGGAGGGACCTTATCCTCCGGTACTCTCTCCCACCTCAGCCTGCAGACGGATGGCTGCAATGCGTCCTCAGACCCATGAATCGCTCCCAAAGTCTCACCCTTGAAGCGTAGACCCAGATAGCCTCTTGCGATGTTATCCTCGCCAAGGATCATGAGACGGACTGCGTCGCCATTTTCAATTGTCGCACCGTCTTCTTTACTCGGCTTCTCCAACGGTTCAAATTTGAAGAAGGTTGCTTTTTCCTCGTCAGCATCGATCAAGGTCGTATACTTTTTGCCGTTGACAGAGACGTCATATGCCCTCAGCCATTTGTGATGCCGTCGGTTTTTGATTTTGTAGGCTGTATAGTATTCGATCTAGCATATGAGAATGAAGGTCAGCCACAGCAAGTGAATAATCCATGGGGCGGCAGGAATCACGACGCACCGAAGCAAGCCGACCTAGGACGGAGTTGACTTCAATATCGAACGTGGTATCCTTTCCGCTAGATACAGTCCAAAGACAGAAGTCTCTCTCCAAGCCGTAAGACGTTTTCGACCCTGCAAACTCTCTCACCTCCCCTTCTGTGGAAATGGGTCAGCCTCCGGGGTCTTGTAGAACTGCGGAAGGGACTTTGCTTACCCAGCTTTTGGCTATCAGGATAGAGTGACACGTAACCCTGTACTCCGTGCAGATTCCACGTAGTAGCTTTCAGCCTAAAACTGACAGTTTGTTTCTCCGCAATGTCGTCAAACAAAGCGGGCACCCAGTCAAACTTGGGAATTTTGCCAATCATCCGGTTTAACGGTAGTACATCCTCTTGCTATATCGCAGTTAGTAGACAGATAAGCCAGAGACCGCAAGGGGGGTGTCATGCTTACTTTCACTACCCGCCAGTTCTGAAAGTCGCCAACGGTGGGACACCATTCCGGGGGGCTGCCGGTCACAACGATTAGAGTCAGCTCGATCTCTGGGCTATAGTTCTGGGCGAAGGGAACAGAAAAAAGAAGAAAGGTGCTACTGACTTATTGCACAGCAACGTATTGCCACCCTTCGCGGACCACGAGATTGAGCTTTGCATGCTGCTATTGGATTGGGAGTTCTGTTGCGCGGACTGCTGGCTCTTGCTGTAGCTTGCCGATGCCTGGACAAAGGATGAAGAGATGGACGCATTCGCCGCCATCTTCATTTGCCTGGTCGCCTCCGATGTACTCGCTGTGGCCAGAGCTGCAAAGCTTTCTGAGGAATACAGCCGTCCTCCGAGTTCCACGCGCGTGGCAAAGAAATGGCCTGTCACAGTCAGCGTCACCAGTTCAGCTGCCAACCGGAGGTAGGATGACCGTATTTATGATGGAAGGCAATGAGCTCGTCGACCACAGGGCCGTGGCCCTTCCTAGTGGGCGGATTTGATTTGTACAGGCTCCGGAGTCTCTCCAGGTCCTCGCTGCATTCGGTGGACAGGCCCAGGCTATATTGGTCCAGATGCAGGACGACTCGGGGGAACTAGGTGCAACCGATTTAGCTCTGACCGTGGTCCCTCATTCAAGGATGCTGCTCACGTTGTAGCTGATATGCATCATTTTCTTCTCTTCACTTTCCGCTTCGCTCAGGCCATTGGACTCGTTTTTGGAGAACCCCGCGCTGATGCCGGCGCTGACGCCGAATGCACCCCCCGACCTGGATCCCACAGATCAGTCCCATCCGTCCTCGGTGACCAACAGTCTGGACTTACACGGATGCTTCAATCTCCGTTTGAGCGAATGAACTGCGTGCGAAGGAGGACGAAACAGATGTCTTGGTCTCGAATGAATCGACGTAGGCATCATCCTCCACCACGAAGCGCGGAATTCGGAACTCGTGCTGGCTCGCCTGTCAGCAAGCCGTTTCCAGATGGACGTGGCCAAAACACGGTCAACATACGTCTACCTCGATGCCATCCACGGTGGCCTCAAAGGATTGGAATTTTCGATGGAGAAGCTTGAAAGCTGTAGGCTTCCTTAGCAATTGGGGGCTGAGAATGAGAGCACATAATGGGGACAGACCAGTGAAAGATGCACGCTCAATGCGACGGAAGATGGCGTGCCCATCCTGACGTCTTGTAAATGTCAGACGATGTGCATTGAGGACGCTATTGTTGCGGATCACAACATCCCAGTCCTTTTCGGACAATGCCGCCGGGTTACTAAGGAACAGTCCAATTAATCATCAATCGTCCGGGAACATCTGCTAATATTCACCTGCCATTGCCTACGGCCTTCGCCATATAGCTGGCGGGATTAAAGGAGCTGGTCAGCAGTTTTGCTTGCGCTTCCAGCAGCTGGGCTCGGTTTTCCTAGATCAAGTGGTCAGATTCAGGCATTCTCGGATCCAATTCTGGCTGCTGCTGCATTTCCTTTCCATACCCCATGGCTCAGATCCAGCTTGGCGAGATGCTCCTTCACCTCGGGGCTGACCTCATTGGCGATTTTCCGTTCAGGATTCGCCCGCAGATAGAGGATCTTGTTCTCGGTGGCGCTGGCGCTCTCCTACCCAACCGTTAGTCCAACTAGAATAATACCTGGATGTGTATGGTTGGTTCACTCCCACCTCCTCCTTGTCGGGACTTAACCACCCTTCATAGTTTGCAAACGTGGTGCGGTCAGGCACTTTTGCTCCGGACTTGTTACAGAAGGGAAACTTTGCTCTGACAGGCCATGTGGTTAGCTGATGCCAACGGGAGCGACTCCGGAAGTCGATTCATACTGTGCAGAATCCAAGACTTTCTGTTTCACCAGGTCACTTCGGATCTCGGCCAGGGTCTGCTTGGAAATGTCGCCTTCAAGCTCCAAACAAGTTGCCGGATCAAAGGACCCGGTCTCCGGGTCGTAGATGCTCACATTAAGAGACTTAGCCATGATGGGAAGTGGATCTGAGCGTGACGGAAGAATACTGAGAGTAGAAGAAAGAGCTGATCATGATTTCGGAGGGAGCAGTCCTGGGGAGGTCAGGTCACCTTTTTATCCCTCCAGGCTCCTCCATCTCGCTCCCGGACACGATCTACGGGAACGGAGAGAGATGCTCAGCTCCCCCACATAGCGCGTCCGATCTCTCCTCCACTGTCCCTAGACCTGAAAGCTGTCTGCAGTGTATTGGGGCATCCAGATTGATCTTCTCCACCAGGGAGGTCCGACCAGCCGGGTAGCGGCACGTATTGTGGACTCGTCATTTCAGCTGAAATCTGGAGCACCAACATCAATTGGATGGGGTGATTAATCCAGATGGTGAAGGGCCGTGAAGGCTCTCTGCCTCTCTTCCTCCCACGTTTTCTGCGCCGTCAGATCCATGTACTCTTCCTTAGCGCACCTAGCCACCATGGTCTTCACAAATCATTAGGGTTTGGATTCTACTGGTAATTCTTTTCATGAAGAAGACAGCCACTGACCGATCCGGCGCACTTCCCTGTGCTTCGCTGCGGATTGAGCTTATCTTAGCACTCTCGGCGGCAAACACAGGAGTCTGCAGTCCTACCACGTTCAAATTGGGATTGCTTGACAGGATACAGTTGCCAGACTACCTGCAATCACTGTGATGGGACAGGCAGTGAGTGGGACGGCACAGTGACAACCAGATCCTTCAGCTAGCTGTCCTCCACCCCCCGGCTCAACTCGTACATTCTATTGTTTATACCCCTTCACATCTGACACGTATTGTCCCTGTCTAGGACTAGGGGCATCCGCCAAGCTCGCGGCTGCAGCTGAAGATGTGAGCTGAAGAAAGTAGATCGGGAAGCGAAGGCCAGACTAGCATGGCGGGCTCCACTGGATTAGCGGTCGAGTAAATAACTGAAGTCATTGGACGCCAGATGAAACGCTAGATACCTATTCTGCCGACGACCGTAATAGTCATAGATGAGGTGCGTATATAGGTATACCCTGCTTATCGATCGAGAGTGATGATTAAAGCTCAAACCCTTGTCCGCATCAAGCCTCACGCAGTGTGCTTGTTACTCTACCAGCTATACAGTGGCCGGCACTGACTTGTCCTTTGATTTAGACTTAATACTTGCTACTCCTGAAACTGGAGCCCTAAAGAAAAGGTGCATCAAGTCCGCAATCGGCGTGCAAAACATGGCTAGTGCAATATACGATGCAAGCTACCTTATTCTGTGTATACTAGAAGAGACGATGGTTCCTCCCGACAAGTATAGATTGGAGCTACCACTGCTTCATCATATTTTACGTTGAGCAGGAATATCGAACCGCACCCAGCCCACCCTCCGTCTGTCGTGTTTTCGACCTCCCCTTTTGTTCCAGTATAATGCCGGTAACCCTATTGATGGATGAAGACCCGCAAGCAGGATCAAAAATTTCCCTAATGCAATGTTCTACCCCTGGCCTTCCCAGCCTTCTCATCCTCACCACCCTCATCCCGGACATCGCTCTCTGCACCGAACAGACAACGCACTTCTTGCAACCTCCGAGGTGCGGCCGGCATTGTCGCCACCCTTATCAGCAACCACTGCCGGCGTTCGTTACTTAGAACCGCCGCGGAAGGGTCCGCCGCCGGAGCCGAAGTAGACGCGTTTCTGTTTCTGGGTCGGTAACTGTGTTTTCGTTTTCTTTCTTTTTATTTTTGCGGAGTTGACGTCCCGACGGGCAAGGCAGGGGATAGATACGCTGGCTTGCTGCCCTAGCTGACTGCTGTCGTTCCCAGGGAAGCATTGTTATTACTGTGCTGCGGCTCTGCAGGAATGTATGCTGATGGGGTTAACAGGCCAAATCCTCCCCAGTCTGGGTTTATGACAAAACGACCCTTGAGCTTATGTTCAGCCGGACACGCAATAACGTATTTGAACCCCTCTTCAACCGAAGACAAAGGGTCCCCGAGATCCGGGCCCTCACAGCCCGCCAGTACCTCCTATAAAGCGGCGGCCTGCATCGACAGACCGTCGGGCACTGTACCCGTCGGACCAGCCTAGTTGTTGTAGTGTTGGTAGACATCTTTGTCATTAGAACAGCCGACACTGTGACGGCCTCCTGTAGATCTCGCCCTGGCAGGAGCAGATCTTCTGGACACGTCTGAAACTCCTTGTATTCGGTAGTTTTGGTGATAGTCCCGTCCAACTTACCACCTATTGTCAAGCCGTTAAATTCGGCACTGACGTTCGCATTGAACTTCGATTTTGATGACGACGTTGTGTCAATGCCCAGAAAGTCTGTGAACGCGCAATAAGGTTCGCTGTTAGGCTACTGGATAATTTAGTAGCAGTAGTAGCTGCTGCCTCCAAGGGGGGAGGTGATGAGCTGCTAGGGGTACTCACTAATTGAAAGCGTGCCCCATGCGCACAACCAGCAATGACATGGGTTCCCGTGGCCTGGGAAAAGCTCCTCCAGTCCAGTCATTCAGTCCGTGGGCATCAGATTTGGTGACATCGAAGGTCCCGACGTTTGCCAGCCGATTTTTCAGGCGAGCTTCATGGACAGCGTCCGCCTAGTTGTCAGACATTGCTGACGTTTGTTGTAGCTGAAAAACGCACACGAATACACCTTGCTGACCAATTCGCTGAGTGAGGCTACAACAGACGCTGAACCAGACACTGCAATGTGGTTGGCACTCACGCTGGCATCAACTTGGAAGGCACCGAAGGCCTCTGTGCTGCTTTGGTAAGCGTTAGAGTTTTCAGGGTCTCAACAAGCAAGGCCAAATCTTAGCTCGAGATTTTGAGCCCGGATAATAAGCCCAGACCAATGATGTCGGGGTCAAACTCGCAGTAGCCGGTCCTCACATCCTCCGAGGGGTTGACATGGCTAGGAACCTGCCATATCACGCTCGAACGGAACTCGCGCGTCTCCGTATCTTTGTCCGGTTTGATGAACGGCGACGTTGACTTGCTCGCTTGAGAAATCTACATTTGCGCGGCAGCCCTCTGGAATCGAGCTGGGGCCAGGTCTGAAAAGCACGAGCGTTTGCCAATCAGGAACATAAGTGGCCTAGGTTGATCAATGTCGCCCGACATGGCAGTGGTCTATCTAATCAAAAACTCGGCCTAGCCATGCATCTGTTGAAAACCCCGCAGAGTCTGTCGATTCAACAGCAGGTGGGTCAAGAAGACATGGTACAGGAGCATAGTAACCTTTTTTACCAGGAAGGGGTTGAGCTGATATTGCGTTATGTCCACCACGGCTGGGAATTCTGTAATCGAACTGCTTGGTGGAGTTGTCTGGTCTTAAAGAAAGGCTATTTGACCATTCAGGACACAGTCCCGAACCGTATATTCCGCTTTCTCAGGCCTGTGCGTCGGCTACCAGGGTCCATAGTCGGTGAAGAAGAGGTTGCAGATTCAAGTTGGCACTGCATAACCTAGTAGGGGCTTATGACTTTTGAATGTATATGCATGATTTCGGTCTATTGTAAGTAATCTCTGGTAGATTTACTTACGTAATACAGTCGTGGCTATAGTTAGATAGATATTAATGCTTTTTTGCAGTAATTCCAGTGAGAATTTGGTGACAGACAGTTTGAAGTGTGGGCATATGTGACGTGGACAGGGTGGATCTGCTGGCTTGGAGATGCAGCCTGTCTATCACCTTTGGCAGGTTGTGAAGCACTGACCAATGCCATGCGGGATTAATGCGGCGAGTGTGTCACCGTACATGTATGTCCCTGCACCAGATACAGCTGCTGAGGCCATTGGACCAGCAGTTTAGCTATCTCATCGTCGATTTCAAGTGGGGAATGCAGAAATGCCTCATTTGCACGGGGATATCGGAAAGACGACGACAACCAGGCAGAGTACCCATTCCTCTGCTTTTCAGTAAGAGCAGTAATCTCATAGTCTTTCGTCTTGATACAGCCAAGAGATACCACTGCCACTTTGCCTCCCGCTCAGCGTGTCGATCTAATTCTCTTGCTAACCGATATTGTCTCCCAAGATCTATCTCGGTGTATATAGATCTGTAACTTAACACATCATGGAATACGTATCAATGCATAGCTCGTGGCTATGATGAATATGAGCGATCACACTATCTTTAATATGTGAATGAATTATGGGCAGGGAGCTAACATCGGTGACTTCCGTGCAGAACTTTGTCCAGATATCTCCACAGTTCAGCTCTGAGGAAATCACATCTAGAACTCCACTTCTAGCAGTAGGGCTATTGCCGTTAGTAGCCAGCTCATGCTCAAATAGCCCCAAAGCTTACCTGAAATCGGTCGTGGTGATATTGAGTCACCGTGCCGAGGGTTACTCCAGGAAAGCAGGTCAGCGTATACCTCTACGGTTTGGGATCTTAACCACCCTTTCCTATGTATTTCCAAGGTAGGAGTACATGCTAACCTGGGTATCCGGTCCGGTTTTGGGTTCTGCTGTCTATTCTGTCTTTTGGCCTCGGCCCTGATAGCGATCCATACTCCTACCCACTATAAGATCCTGGACTGGGCCAGCTAGTCGGGCTTGGGCCTCTTGTTCTCGGGGTCTGATGGTTCTGCAAGATTGCCGGCAGTGCCAGTACCTTGCTATGACCTGGCTGATTCCTGACGGAAGAAGACTCCGGAGCAATCCACTACCCAGTTTCCGGAATGCTGTCACGTAGAAAATGATCCCATCTTTGGCTATTATCCTCATGCAAGGATATCACGGCGAGCATGCCTCCCACCTGGTGGGTTGAACTGGTTGCTAGCTGAAAACACACCACCCCTTTCTGCAAGGAGCATTCGGCTTGCTTGCCCTCTTCCAGCTCTTCCTGAATTTGGGCCCCTCATATCGAAGTTCCGAGCAAGGCTCATCGACATCTGCGGGGCTGCATTGGATCGCCCCAGTCGCAGGCAACTGCATTGGGAAGGCCACCGCAGCAGACCCCCGGGACCCACGGGCAACAAGCCAATGTGATCAGGTCCTCTCGTAGTATGCCGCTGCTCCCAGGTAGACCCATGCTTTGCTCTTCTCCCACCACCACCTTCATCCAGCGATTTCACACCATCCGTGTCCTCTCCACTCCAGCATGAAACCAGAAAAGGCCTGGACCTTCCGTTGTACCTCCCATCATGAGAGAGTCTCTGGCTGGGTAGCTCTCATCCGGACAGTAGTCATCCGTGAAGATGCAGCCCGTGTCGGATGTGTACCATACTGGACTCACCATCGTAGAGTAGTGTAGTGTCCACTCTCTCACGTTCTATACTTTGTCAGGCACCAAACCAGGCTCAAGCTGCATAGGCAGGAAATGATATTCGGCTAAAGACCCACATATACCGCAATACCACCCGGGAGCATGTGTGGAGGAATGGAAAGTCATGGTAGTCTTCAATGCGACCCGGCTGCCTCAACCCGACCAGACGCATCAGGTCAATTGGAATCCCCATTCACGTATAAATAGAGCCTGTGAGTCCTGGTCGACCTTGATCGATCCGACTCAGCAACTCCCTCTCAACTCACCTTCAAGGAATCCAGTACTCTTCTCGTCCACAACCCATTGCAAGGCGATCGCACCCATCATGGCTCCCAGTCAATCCCACCTGTCCGACCCCAAATAACCTCTATGACTATAGTTGCCACCACTCAGGAAAGCATTAATGCCAGTCTGATGCAATATCTTCAGAATATCTAATATAAACAGCTATTCACCTACCTGTGCTTCCTCATTAAGTCCGGGAGGCTCCGAGCTACCCACATGCCGGTGGAGAGGGATGCCCTCCCACGGCGTAATATGCAGCCCCGGCTGCGACGATGGCGAGGTGGAAGTCGGCACGCTGGCCAAGTTCTGCGACTTCAGCCACCAGTCGGCCTGCTGTACAACCACCAAGTCGACGGAGCCATACGGGCACTGCAAGTGGGTCGGCGCGTCCCCGCTCTGCGCCTCGTTGGGGAAGCATGCGTCCTGCCCATCCGACTATCCCACTTTCTTATTCTCCAGCTCAGCGGGTGCCGGCGGCGAGCAGATCTGCAGCCAGGGCTCCAAGAGCTTCTGCTGCAAGGGCGAGGTCCCCTGGCAATTCCAAAAGTGCGACTGGCACCACAAGGCGACGAACCGGGTCGACGCCTCATGGTACTGTGAGTCCTCGTGCCCGAACGGCCAGACGAGGCTGGGCATGCATCAGGGAGACTGTCCGTTTGGGTGGGAGGCATACTGCTGCGCCGGGGACCCGCCCGCCATCGAGGACGACAACAGCGCCCCGGTTGAGCGCCGCGACCCGGACCAGCAAAACTACTACGAGTACCAGTACGTGATTGACGGGTATATGGAGGACCCGGGGGCTCCGGAGGGATACCACAGCCCAAGCTGGGGTCTTGCCCGGAGGGCTGCCTAGTTCGTGAAACGGTCCGTCTTGAGCGTCGAGAGCTTCGATCGGCTCAACACGCTGACAGCGCGCACGGTGGTGTCTCTGCTCAGCATGACCGTCAATCTGTGGAATGGGCGCGGGCCGGCCAAGGAGTTCGGGAGGTCGTATCTCGCGCAGGAGATGAACGAGATGGTATTCGGGGCCGAGGAGGAGGCGAATGCCTTTGGCTACGTTAGTGATATGAATGCTTTTCCGGAGATAGGGCATGACGGGACGCTGCGGCTGCGGGCCGCCGAAGATGATCTGTGCGAGCTGCTTGGGGGAGGCGCCGCGAAGGCGAAGCGGGCGCTGCAATCGTCGAATTGGCAAGCATTGGAGGAGCGCCACATCAACGTGCTCGGCGGACTGGGCAACTTCGTCCTAATAGGCGAACCCGCCATCGAGGATATACTGCGCGGGATCCTGGATGGCTTCCTCGCCCTGCACTATGCCCGCTGGGAGCACTACGGGAATGTCAGGAATGGGAGGCAGGGACCTGCGGCAGGACCCTTTTTGGAACTGGCGTATGGGATTGGGAACAGGATTGGAGAGCGCGGGTCCAACGCCGGATTGTACCAGGACGACCCGAGCGACCGCTGGGTTGTCTTTCATCTTCATACGTTAAGTGTACGCTTTATCCCATCCCATCTTTCCTTGCAGCCGAACTCCGCGATCCAATGGGTCAGGCAGTCAATCGAGTGCTGATGATATATCCAACAGGACGAACACGCCTTCATCCCCGACCCGAACCAAGCCGACAACCCGTTCATGGGCGTAACCCACATCACCGTGCACCACGGTCAGCGCCTCCAAACTGACACTGAACGAGACAGAGAACGAACGGATCGCCGCGTCTACAACCGAGACAGCGAACGGCACGCGGACGGCACATACGCAGGCAACACGCGCGCGCCGACGCATTCCGGTGCAACCGCCGCCAGAGATGGTGGCCGGGCAACGTCGCGGACCTCACCCCCGAGGGCCACCATACGTACGCGGCGCTGCTGCAGGCTTGGGGGCGTAGCCTGCACACGCAGGGCTATCTGGGGAGGCCGGGGTATCAGGTGCTGTACAACTATTACGGGAATCGGATGCCGGATCCGTCGAGGTATTCGAGGTATGGGAGGGGGAGGGGGGTGAATTTTCTTGTTGAATACAGGGCGGTTATTGGGACCGCGCAGTACGCGGTGAATCCTCTAGGTGATGCGACGCTGTGAGGTGAAGGTTGGACTGGGGTAGGGTTTACTATGGATGTAAAAGTTCACGGCTGCGCAAGGCGTATATATGTAGTATCCTTCTCCTAGTTCCGAACAGGCCAAGGTATAGACATAAATATATGCACTTCTGGGGTCCGTGCTGGAGTAGAGCAGACAACTGCAGACCCAAGAGAATGAACGTTTCACATGCGCGCTAGCATGTCTCCTTTTGCCGGAGAAGCCATTACTAGTTAGTCTACAGATTTAAGGGTATATAAGGGGGGTTCCCCAAGTCCGCCTGTCAACCCAACTCAGCCTCCTGGTGTCTATCCTCGCAATCCAACCACTCCACAATGAACACCAACCACATCGAAGTCAACAATCCCGATAATCCTAACGATGACCTTTGGATAATCCACAAATATAATACCGAGCATGAAGAAAAACTCAAGCAACGCAGCCGCGACGCACGATATCCCCGCAAACAAGAATCCAAACTCCACCGCGCGATCCGCAAAAACGACATCGTTGGCGTCCGCACGGCGCTCGCGAACGGCGTCTCCCCCGATGGTGGGTATTCCATGCTCCCCAGCCCTATCACGCGGTGCATCCGCTACCAGAGGCTCGAGATCATGCGGCTCCTTTTCGAGCACAACGTCGAGTCTCCGCAGCCCTGCACGGGGGAGAATGGGTTCGAGGATGAGATATTGATAGCGGCGGGGAAGGAGAATCTGGAGATTCTCAAGGAACTGACCAAGTACCGCGAAGAGAAACGCGGGTATTGTGGTTTCATACCGGGGTACTTTGACGAGGCGGAGCCGATCCATGCGGCGGCGGGGTGGAATAATCATGCCCCTGGGTGTATGAACTGGTTGTTGGAGCGGGGAGCAAATATCAATGAGGAGACAGGGCAGTGGCGCACGCCGTTGCATTTTGCGGTGGATCGGCGGCAGGCGAGGGTGGAGGTGGTGCGGTTTTTACTACAGAAGGGCGCTGATGTGGACCATGTGACGAGGTCTGGAAAGACAGCTGTTTATCTTGCGGCGAAGAGAGGGAATGGGCGTGTGGTTAGGGAGTTGCTGAGGGCGTCACCGAGGTTGGATCAGAAGACTAAACAAAATAAGGAAACAGTGTTACATGCTGCTGCCGCTCACTGTTCGCTGGCGGTGGTCAAGATGCTGGTTGAGGCCGGGGCGGATGTGTATGCTCGGGATCAGAAAGGGCTGAGTATCCTGGAGCATGCGAGGAAGGCCAGGCGGACGGAGACGGTGGAGTGGATTACGCAGAATACTACATTGGAGACCCTGGTTGAGGAGCTTTTTTGATGTCGATTATCCTATCCCATTGGAAGCACTTGTCGGTGTTGCCCCTGTCTGTGAGCTGAGTGGGTGAGTCAGGCTCCTCCTTCACTCTATGATTCACTGCGAGAACAGGCACCGGCATAGATGGGCTTCTATATAGACATGCGGTTATCTTCCGAGGCATACCTCCCGTGTTCTCGCAGTGGATAGAACTTGACCAGAGAAACTTATAAAAAACAGGCAGTAAAGATCTCAAGTGCAAAACCAAAGAGGTGATCAGTAGGTAGATATGTATTGCTGGCTGATTGTCTCCATGCATAGTACATGGTGAATGCCGTGGGTCTGCAACAGGTCGTCCTCCCTGCCTCCTGCTGGCTTGAGCATTCCTGTTCCACCCAGTTCTGCAGTGGTCAGCCTATTAGGCTGTGCATGACTGAATGATTAGCCAGAACTCTGTTCATCCTTCATAGTCAGGGAGCCTATTTGCGGAGCGCAACGAAGCAAGCGGCGCATATTTAAAGGTCATATACTAGGTCAGGGTATTTTATATGTATACCAGAATTGAATGGGATGCGGGCAATGATGAAGGGAACAAAGAAAGGAAAGTGAATTAGCCAACAAGGTACCTTTAATGAGTAAGACCCAGAGAATCAGGTAGGAAGAAGCAAAATCTCAGGGTAAAAAAGAAAAGAAAAAGCGCCTAAAGGACCCTGTCTCCAGGTTGTAGATGCTCACACTAAGCGACTTAACCATGGTGGGTAGTATATCTGAGTTGGAGAAAGAATAGTTACACTAGAATAAAGGATAAACATGATTTCTAGGGGAAAAGTCCTGGAAAGATAGCAATACTATCTCTCCAGGCTCCAGACCAGATCTATAATATCTAATGGAGAGAGATACACAGCTCCCTAATATAGTATATCCTATCTCTACCCCACTATTCTTGGATTTGAAGACTGTATGCAGTATATTAGGGCATGCAGATCACTCTTTTCTACTACCAAGGTCTAACCTCCCGGGTGGCTGCACGTACCTGAGATCTGGAGCACCAACACCAATTAAACAAGGTGCTTAAGCCAGATGATGAAGGGCTGTGAAGGGTCTCTACTCTCTATACATTCTTTCTCCCACTTGTTCTGCGCTGTCAAATCCATGTACTCTTTCTTATGACAACTAGCCCCCATGGCCTTCACAAATTATTAGGGTTTGGATTCTACTGGGTTGTCACGCCTTCAGTGGAGGATTGAATGCCTGTGAAATAGATCACTAAATCACTCAGTCACTCAGTCAGAGGAGAGGCCAAAGCTCTTGAGTAATTTTTAATGAAGGAGAATGACCGGCTGATCAGGCACTCTTCCTGTGCTTGTGGTGCAGTGGGCTTATCTCAGTACTCTCTGCTGCAAAGCACAGGAGTCCGTAGTCTGTTATATTCAAATTGGGATAGCTTGATAGAATGCAGATGTATAACTATCTGCAATTACTGTGATGGGATGTGCAGTAAGTAAGACAGCACAGTGACAACACGATCCTTCAGCCATCCTCCACCCATCCCACACACTCAGATTGCACATGGATTGCATTGTTGGTACCCCTTCAAGATCTGCCTCCTTCTTTCCTGTCTAGAACCAGTGACATCCGCCAAGCTCGCGCCTGCAGCTGAAGATGTGAGCTGGAGGACATATCTTGAGCAAGGTCCAAATTAGCATGGCGGGCACCAGTGGATTAGGACTCGAGGAAGAAATGATGTCATTCAACACCAGCTGAAATTCGAGATATCCTTCAGAAAACCATAATGGTGAATAGGTGGGGTGCTTATATAGGTATAGCCTGCTTTATTGATCGGGAGTTGTTATGATAAAGCTCAAACCCTTGTCTGCATAATATCTCATGCCTTGTGTTTGTTTCTCTACTAGCTGTATTGTCCTTTGATTTCAACTCAGTATCTGTCACTCCTAAAACTGGAGCCCTAAGGAGAAAGTGCATTAAGTCTGCACAGAATTCCTTTTAAAAGCTTACCAGACTCAATGCTCTTCAACAGGTTAATGGCAGCTTTTCATGAATGTAAATGCATGATCTTGGTTAGCCACATCTACAGCTTGTCTCTGATATCAAAATTGGATAGAATGAACATGCATGAGTTAGTGGCACACAGGAGTGCTACCTCTTTTCACGGGGCATTGCACACGGAGGGGATCAGGCCGCAAAACATAAGTACCCACATGTTCAATCTTGAACTGGTTAATACTTTCTTCAGCTCATGCAAGAGATCCTTCGGATCAAGCATATACTGTCTTGGCTATGCATACCCCACCCCACACTAGAGACACCGTGTCAATATTTCCTAAAAAGAGTCCCGACATGCTATGGAACCTTATTTCTTATTCCCGTCCACGTCCTTAGAAGATCCACATTCCTCAAGACGTAGTCTCAATTTCCTGCCGATCTGGGCGCTTACGTAGCCGTCTAACATACAAGGACAATGTCAGAATACTGAACTCCCAACCCTGGTTTGACGAGCCCCGCTGGTTCAGTCGTTCTCCGACCGTCTACCTAGGTAACAATGCCCATCCCAAAGCAGATTCAGCCCCTGGGCCTGGTCTCCGTTGGGGACCCGATCGTCCAGACGCTCTGAACGGGGATATTCACTGGATCCGCTATGGATCTAATCATGACGGGAAGAAGATAGTGTCCATAGTACGAGGACCAATGGGCAACGTCATAAATGGTGGACGACAAGCAGAAGAGGCTGCAATAGCGTACATCTGTACAATGGAGTGTGACGCCAGGACAGTTCTGCAGGAATGTGGCCCATGATCCACCAGTGGAAGCCGCTCTGACGCTGATATACTCGGTGGGTGATCCGCCAGCTGAGCCGCGGGGTCAGTCAGGCAGACTGGAGTGTGGAGCTGACATATATGGCGTGAACCGGGTGGATCTGTTGGCTCTAGTATGCAGCCTCTCTATCACCATTGGCAGGTGTGAAGCACTGACCAATTCCACAGGGAATGATGTATTTCGGTGCAGAAACGCCTTGTTCCGCATGGGGATAGTGGAAAGACGGGAATCGGGCATGGTAGATTCCCCTTGCTTTTAATTACATGTAAGCTAATCGTCTTTTGACTTGACACAGCCATGAAACCCTACTTGACCTTCCACTGAGCACGTCGATTTAGTATCTGTTGCGAAGTGGTGTTGCCTCTCAAGGTCTCTCTAGGTCATATGTAACTTACATGTAAGGCTAGACAAATAGATCTGAGATATTGTGAATGTGATAGTCACACCATCGTTAATGCAGGAGTTAGTCATGCACAGGCTACTCTGATCAGCGACTTCTCCGCAGAACTCCAGGCAGAGACCTCCACAGGTCAGCTCTGAAGAGATCTCAGATACAGCACCAGTTTACCAATAGTACTGTTGCAGGTACTGACAGTTCCACTAGGTACTGTCTGACATGTGATAAGTCATATTATCTTGGATAGATGGATATACTGGGCACAGGTAAGTCTGCGACTTGGCTGCAGGACATTGTACAGATTTCTCCAGTTTCAGCTCTGAAGGAATCATATATATTAACGCCACATTGAACTGGAGTGCTATTCCAGCGAGTGGCTAGATAATGCACAGACACCTACAACAGTTACTGGAGATCCATAGCGGTAGCGGTGAAGATAATATGCAGAGGGTTAACCTTGAAGGGTAGGTTGGCATGCACCCCTAGGGTATCGAAATTAGTTTATCAAGGTATTCTGCTGATCATGGCTCAGTCCTTGTTGATGAAGAGGTGGCTAGCTGGATCTCCTGTAAACACGTCAGCACCTGATGCAAG
This sequence comes from Aspergillus egyptiacus, assembly GCA_025688805.1. Lineage (NCBI taxonomy): Eukaryota > Fungi > Ascomycota > Eurotiomycetes > Eurotiales > Aspergillaceae > Aspergillus > Aspergillus egyptiacus. The sequence goes on along the minus strand of MU628524.1, from coordinate 9,062 downwards.
AAGGACGCATGTTGATGTCCTCTTGCTGCTACCAAGTCAGATCTCCTTGTATCTAAGTTTCATTCCATTCGCGCCCAGTCACAGCGCATACGTTTAGACGGATACAAGGAGACATGAGGGACCCACCCATAATAAGCCAATGTTAGCTATACCAGCGATAGTACGATGCCACTCCACAGACTCAGTAGATACACGCTTTGCTATTCTCCATTGATGTCTCGTGCTGATATCGAGAGGTAGGTCCTCTTGATTACAGCATTAAACAAGAAGTCTTGACCTTCAGTTCTATTATACTGACAACCCGGAACTGGTATCTTGGCTGTGTCGCTTGAACGCCGAGTTATAGCAAAGCGCAGCAAGCCGATGTTATACAGGACTGGTCATGGACCTAACTACAGGAGTTTACGTGCTGGATGCCTCCTCCGCCTGCGAAGATGCAGCGCGTGCCGAATGGATCCCATACCTGGATAACCACACGCGATTGACAGCGGGTCCAAGGGAGCTGCATAAACGGTGATTATATGCGCTACTCTCCACATCCGTACAGCGCTATGTACAGGCAGGGTGCATATGGTGAGGCATTTTTGATCCCGAAATTTGTACGTCATGCATGTAGGAATAGAACGTTGTGAGCTCCCCAAGTCTGATCACGCGTATCATCCCAATAAGTATCCCGATCCAGGTATAAGTAGAGCTCTTCCACTGAGTCTTGATAGACATCCATCTCTCAGACTCAACGAGCTCAACGCAATTTCTTCGAGTCGAATCCTGTTCTCTTCCAAAAACCATTGCACGTCCATCTCACACACCATGGCCCCCAATCAATCCCACCTTGCCAACCCCAAGTATGGCTACGACTTCGTCGTCGCCACCACTCAGGAAAGCATCAATGCCGGCCTGGTGCAGTATCTTCAAAACACCCAACGCACACAGCCGTTCACATACCTTTGCTTCCTCGCCGATAATGACGGAAACCCTACCACGGAGGTATCCCTCGACGAGCTTCGAGGAAGGAGTGGAGGCCTCAGTCCCTTTGACATCCCCGACAACACGGATTACTCCGACAACCGCATCCAGAAGCTGACTGAAGCCCGTCTGGTCTGCGCCATAAGAATGCGAACGGGCATTCCTCCGGGCTGCGTGGCCAAGGATCCCAGAAAGGGCCCGCAGATCCGGCTTCCTGAACCCATTGTCACTTTGGGCGACTCGGCTGAGAATGTGAAATTCAACATGTACTGCTCTGATATCACCATAATCAAAAACACCCCCCCAAGTGGTAGGTCTTCACTCGCGGATGGGAGGCTTTCTTCCTCCTGATTTTGTATCCTTGGAAATGTTCGACAGGTCCACTCGGACGACGTCCATCATCTACCCCGGACACAGACCGCATATTGTGCTAACACCAAGATTCTGAACCTAGGATGGGGAAACAAAGGATCGTGGAAGTGGTTCCAGCAACCGTCGGCGAATCCGTGGTATATCTCCACACAAACCAACATTCAAAACGCGGCTTTGGATAAGAACCTCGACACTCCGTACTTCCGAGCTCATCCAGAGGAGCGTGACGCACTCAGGCGGAAGCTCGACAACCTTTCGGGAACAGCATTCAGCTTGCAACAGCTCCTGGTCAACCTCGACAACGCCGTTGCACAAAGCGTCCCCTCGTTCCACGGCGTGAACGATAAAGGGGCAGAATACCTCCTGGGTAAATCCTTCATCCAGATTTGGACAGTCATCGCCAAGAAGCATGGTCTGCCACTGGTGGGAGTCAGCGCGGTGGCTCAACGCCCCGATGGATCACCACTTCGCCTGACAGCACTAGAGCGGTGGGTGAGTCCGGTTGTTGATGCCTCGTCGGGTGAGAAAATCAAAGATCCCTCTGCACTAGAGCTATCCGCGACGACCCTCAACTATCTCTGCGCGACAGATGGGCGTCAATTACCAGGAGCCTCGACCTTCAGCTGGAACTGGATAGATCCACAAGATGTCACCAGCTCAAGCGGTGTCATTTCGATCAAGCGAAGCACGATGGCCAGTTTCCTGACCAAGAAGATCCTACCCCAGGCCCGGAGGTCTTGCATCAAGACCAGCGCGTCTGTCAAGGCACGGGACGTTGTTGGTGGTGTCACGTATAGCTGGGGCTTTAGCCCTGGACAGGAGCCAACGGTCAAATTCCCGGATTCTGGTCCGATTGTTGCGACAATGGACTATTCTTGTACATCGAAGGGATCGGATAAAATGGCCTGGACGTACGGCGAGCTGAAGCTCTCCTCTACATATTCTTGCAACATTGTGTTCGGGAACCATGACTGGACCGGGAATCCCCTTGTCTGCCTAGGTGGCAATACCTTTACTGTCGTTCAGAACCTCAAGATGTACGTGTACATGCAGTGGTCGGAGACAGGGAGGGGTGCGACCATTGTCAACAAGACTCTCACCGACCAGTATGTGGTTTCTGTCGACGACAATGGCGGCCTTACCTCTTCACCTACGGGAAAGTCCACTTCGACTGATAACGGCGAGGATATCGACGTCAGCTGGATCGTCAACGCGTTCACTGGCGTTGGGGATTTGCTGAAGGCTGTCAAGAACAAGAGTGCGGCCTTCCTCAATGCCCAAATCTCTAGCATTCCCTTCAATGATCTCCAAAGCTTCGTGTTTCCTGGGGCGCGCGTGTTCTCTTATAAGAGCGCTGCTTTCTCCCATTTCTCGGACCTGACATGCCTGATCACTTATGTGAATCCAACCGACTCCCAGGTTCAAGCCAGAGCGTTGGCGGCCCCCGCCGCAGTCGAGACTCAACCACGAATCATCGAGCTGGCTGAGGTACCGCCTCTGGCTGCCTCTGTGATGCAGCTGCGAGCCGAGGAGCTCCGCCGGTTGGAGGAAGAAGGTGTCCATGTAGCAACGACGCCTCCGAGCTCAGCCGACACAGCGGGGAGCTTCGCAATCAATGGGACTGAGAAAGAGTCCGGCATCGAGGGTACGTCCGCTCCTTATCCTCCTCGGGCCTTTGCCATGGACTTGGTGCCGGAGAAGCCGCAAGAACAAGCATCCATCAGCACCAGTACCGATCTAATGCTCAATTATGTGCAGGGAGAGCTAGTTAAACCACAAGGGAAGTTTCGGGCCCTCCAGACCGCAAATGGAGCCGCGTTGCTGTTTGCCATTGACTCCTCCGGCGTCTTCAACGTCATGGAAGAGACCATCGGGCAAACGCAGACCGGCTGGAGGGCCACCGACATGTCGTCCAAGATCATCCAAGACAGATTCCCCTCGGGTGCGGTGGTCCGGCAATTTGATGTCGGCCAGAGCGTCATGAGCGGGAACACCATCAGCTTGGCCATGTCGGTCCGTTCCAATGGCTCCGATACTTTATTCCTGTCGCTCCTTAATTCCCCTTCTTCGACTTCGGAGTGGATTACCAAACCCACCTGGAAGTCCTTTCCTTTTGATGCTCGAAATCGACCCAGTTCCATTCACATTACCAACATTTACATTTCCGAGACCGATCAGCAACAGCAGTACATCCTGGTCGACATTCTTCGCGATCCGGAGTCGTCCCTCAAGGCTATCGATCGTTACGTCGTAGACCCGTTCCTGAAGTCGGGACCATACTGGACGCCCTGCTCGCTGCCCTTTGAAGTTGAGGAAGGGACATACCAGAGCTGCTTGGGCCGTGTTCCCAGTGCCCTGGCAGATGGTATTTACACCGCTGGGACCGTGAAAGACGTTGCTCAACTGGCCTATGTTCCTCTATTCAACTCCTTTGGGAATGCTGCCCCCATGCCAACTCGCCTGCGCCTCCCCAACAGGACCGTGGCATCGGCAATTGCCTCAGCCCGCTACGGGGACCAGAATCGGCCTTCGTACGGCACGACGGATCTCTACGCAGTGGGCCAGTCCACCCTCTACAGATGGGATCCGGATCATCAGCTGGATAACGATACCGAGGGAACGGCTTTGTTGACCAGCTCCGTGTTCGCCGGCACCGACACGCTGATTGCACTCATCCACGACAAGATCACCACGATCTTCGGCAGGAATGCCAGCAATGTCGTCTACTACACATCCTGCCATGTGGACCATCTGGCCGATCCGCAGTCCTGGAGTGTGCCCGTCCCGGTGCTCCGGGGCATCGAACGGATCACTTCCTACATCAATCTCCGAGACGGCGGCAACACCGTGTTTGCGGCCGGGGGTAACAAGATCCAAAAGCTCACCCAGGCCACCAATACCGAGTCCAAGCTTTGGCAGGCCCAGCCCATCCTGCTGCAGGCGAGCCGCCAGAGCAAGGCGATGTCGTTCAAATCGTATACTAGTACGATCAAAGTCAAAGGACCGGACGGTATGCCTGTTACCGGGGCTGAAATCGTCCTGACCGCTGAGAAGCATACCCCGGTTTACATCGATGGTCTTTACTATGTTCTTTCCACCATTCCGGTCACCGTGCCTGTCAACGCATCCGGGGAAGTGATTGTCGTCCAAGGAACCGACAGCCTCGTTGGCAGTATTATCCATGTAAAGCTTGGCAGTGAGGAGCAGGCCATCGACCCCATGGCCAATTCGTACGACAAGCTGGCTAAGCTTTCTGACAGGGATGCTCTGAAGAATGCCCAGATCCGAACCAATACTGTGGCCGGGGGCCTCATTGGAGCGCCCAAGTCTGCTCCGTTGGTTGCCTCTCCCGTCTCCGACACCGACCTGGAGGCGACTGCAGCCGGTATGCGGCTACTCAAAGAGGCTTACGGCAAGCATCAATCCCGGGCTGCGAAGTCATCGCTCGACATGACGGCTCCAGTTACTTCAGCTGTCGTGGCCTCCCAGGGGAGCGCAAGATTTGGCTTCGGTGATTATATCACCATAGCAGCTGGTGATCTATTCAACTGGCTCAAGACAGGAGTGGAAAAAATCGTCAATGTCGTCAAGAACGCTGCGACGGGCCTGTGGGAGTTCATCGTCAGCATCGGCAAGGAGGTGTACCGCGCTGTGCTGAATACGGTGGACGCCGTCGTCGGAGCGGTAGAATGGGTGTTCAACAAGATCAAGACCGGAGTTGAGAAGCTCATTCAATACGTCGAGTTTCTGTTCGAATGGGACGACATCCGCCGCACCAAGCAGGTCATGCACAACCTGGTCAAGTATTACATGATGGACATGGCATCCGGCATCGACACGGCCAGACGGGAATTCGACAACTGCATTGCTGGTGCGCAGCGAGCCGTGGCCGACTGGTCCGGTATCCACGACTGGACGCCCCTGGGCGAGTCGGCGTCGAAGCCCCCGGCAGGCAACGCATCCGACCCAACCAAGCACCAAACTTCCGGCTCTCAAATGCTGGCCGGTCATTTCAGAAACCAGGCAGACCACATAACAATGCCGCAGGGGATGCCTGAAGCCGGCTCGGTGCAGAGCCTGGTCGACGACCTGATGAAGGCCATGGAGTCGCAAGGAGAGGTGTTTATGCAGACATATAACCAGCTGAAGGACCTTGCTGCGGACTTTCTAAAGCTCAGTCTGGCCGACATTCTCCGGCGCCTGGCCGGTATTCTGGTCGAAACCGTCCTGGGGTCCACTCAAGTTGTCGTCGATGCGATGTTGAAGGTTCTGCGCGACCTCGCTAGCACTGCAATTGCTGTCCTGGACACCAAGATCCACATCCCGATCATCTCGGACATCCTGAATGCCATTGGCGTTCCCGATATCTCGTTCCTCGACCTGTTCACCTGGATCGGGGCTGCCGGAATCACCGTGATCTTCAAGGTCGCCCGGGGCCAGGCGCCATTTGCAGACAACGCTACCACTCGTGCCTTGATCGACGCCAGAGATTGGAGTTCGTTCTCTGCAGTCTTCAAACAGCCCGTTTCCTTCATGAGCATGGTCGCGTCACCAGCCCCCGACGCAGCACACAGGAGAGCCTTCGGCTTCGGCCTCTCTGACGAGATAGGCCAACTGATCTACTCCGCGGGCCATGCCATCGCCGGCTTCGTCGCCTTCACGGGCAACTTTCTGTTCTTTGCCGAAGCGATGGACGTCAGTCCCACCAATGTCTTCGGCATGCCCTCGGCCATCATGGGCGTGATCGGAGCTGCGGCCGCGGGCGGAGCAGACTTTCTCGCGGCCAAGATGCCGATTGAGAACAAATCCGTTTCCACCCTCCGCTCCATCACCACGGTGGCTACCGTCTTATCGAAGATCATCTTCTCTGGCCCCGGTCAGAAATACCTCGCCCGGGGCAAGCTCTCGTTTCTCAAGGTGAACGACAACCGAAAGATCGGGGCGGTATTCAACACAGCCTTGGTGTTCCCGGCCCTTTTTTGTAGCTGTTACCATTTCTACGAACTGTCGAAGCAGCCTCCTAGCAAGCAACGGTCGTTAGCGATCATTGGCGAGACCTCGAGTATGGTGCAATATATTGGCCGCGTTTCTTACTGTGTTGCCGTGTTTGATCCGGATCCAGTGACCAGGATTGTGCCGGTGAGCGTCATGGCCGGAAGCAACGTTGTGATGTTCGGTTTGGAAACTGCTGGTGCTGTCATTTTTTGATGCTTTTTGGCAGCTCTTTATGGGGATTTCCGTGCCAATCGTACAACCGCAACGGTAGGTACAACAGGCATAGCACTTTTTCATAATGCTATCTTACTTCTAATCCATGAATTATGCCTTAGTCGAACTGGACAATCTCTAATGAATGATTCTATATCAATATTGCTATTCCCAGCGCCTATAATCCTACAAACAGACGAGTAATCCTCAGATACTTTATCTGCTACTGCCAGAGACAAAACCCATATTAACATCTTTAGTCCGCATATTGACCAGCACTTGATTAGAATAATAAATACAGAAATACCTTTCCTCCATGGAAAAGCATCAGCCATCACCTATCACATTGACTTGCTTCCAAGTGAACGAAGTAAGCTGACCCACTTTCATGTGGATACAGCTAGCTCATACTATTTTACCTTCCACTCGGCATGGTGAGTCCGTGATCTCTGCACAACCGATGCAGATATCTCCACAGTTCAGCTCTGAAGGAATCGTGTATATAGGAAGAGTGCCATTCTGATTGGGGCCAGTCTGCGCTCAGACACCGGTTAGAATTGTTCCGGGCAATTCAGTATTCATCAAAATTGATATAATGTGGAAGAGTGCGTCAGGAGGGTGTATGCGCACCTGGGGTATGGTGAAAATTAGCTTATGAAGTAGAAAGCGCCAGCCAGTTTAGCCAATGCTACTGGATATAAACTTCCCTCACTATGTGACTCATGTCTAATAGTGGAAGGATGTTCTCCTGATCATGCCTCATGCCGGGTCCATGGAGTGAATGGCTAGCTGAACATGCTTCAGACACATCACCCTGTAAATGAGAAGTGGACATGTATACTGATTGTCTAGGATGGGGATTAATTAATGTGGACACCTCACATCTCAGCTCTGATCGAGTGTGCTCTGCATCCTGGCTTGTCCTCTTTCGCACAGTACACTGGAGAATAACAGATATAACGCCTGTCCGGGAAGCCCGTCTTCTTCAGCAACAAGAGAACTTTTCTCCCAAGGTTACCTTATTCTATTCCACGAGATAACTTGATTTGAGCCCACCCTACCCCTTCCGCCGAGCAACAATGTCTGATAAAGTCAGAGTCAGCACTCCCGACAAAACCCAGAAAACCGTGGTTCATTGGATGATCAACGACCCCACGGATGGATTCAACGAGGGTACGCTCACCACCAGCGGCCCCAAGAGGAAATACGTCTCCATCTCCAAAAACGACGTGAGCAAAAACCCAGAGCTCCAGGGTCTAGCGGAGAATATTAGAAAATCGGCAAGCATCGATCACCAGGTGAGCCATGGCTGCCATCAAGAGAATCGAATACCACTGCTGAGACTCAATACTCCAGGGCTCCTTCGACGTGGATATTGTCATCGACAAGAAGAAAAAGGTGAAGGTGCAGGTGCCATTTGTCAATATCCAGGCCCAGATTGGCAGCAAACCGAATCGCCACACGTATTCGCATGTCAATGTGGTGGCCAACAAGAATGTCGGGGTGGAGCTGATCAGACGGGCACTGAATGAATCTCTGGAGGCACACAAGTCTCGCTGGATTGTAGAGACAGGTCCAAATCAGTATCTGATTCAGACCGAGGGGCCGACCTCACCTGGACCGAAGTTGTGAAGCGGAGATGCACGTCAGCGGCTGGATGGATGGCTGAGGGGCTCTCAGGAAGAGGAACCACCTGAGTCCACGGCTCGTCAGGCTGAGCAGAATGGTGGGATTATGTAGCTAATGTCTGATTTCGGATCCAGTTCTTGTCAATTGTGTTCTTGTTAAGGGTGATGGGGCATACTGAACACATGTATTCGTCATGAAGGTGTATCTGGGGGATGCATGAGTCTGTAGGCTGAAATGACATACAGACTTTCAACGCTTCAGAGAGCTTAAAGTGTGGCAGTAATAGTGTACGAGTCGGTCCGGGCAACACTTTGGTGTGAGATGTAAGCAGGGGGCCGTTTGGGGGTTGCGGTGGAGATGGACGTGGGTGTGGAAGGCGTGGAATAGATGTCCTGCGTCTTGTATGAGCTATGAATATTTGGTAAATTAGAAGTATGAGTCCAGGGTTCCGTTGTTGCGGTAGATGGGTGTTTATGGGGGTGGCCCGGTAATAGGGGAGATTGTTTGGACATGTGTTCAATGGCCGAGTTGGACGAGCATGAGGGAAATGAAGACTTGTTGGACTCATTTTAGTTTCGGTCTCTGTAACTTTCGCTAGAATATGGGATATAAAGCTTGGCTGCTTGATATCCGGGTTCATGCGCTGACAATATACCTTCCTATGAGGATACACTTCCTATGAGGATACACTCAACTAGAGGGAGATTAACCAGTGAAACCAGTACACAGTCCAAAAGGATGTCATCTAACATCACAGCTATATTAAACTAGGCCAGGGAAACACTCTGGATGTGAACTGAAGTGCCGCAGCGGCTGGGATGTTGATGTGGCTGTCACCAGTCCGGACCAAACAAGGCCTTTCTCAGCAACCTGAAGACAAGTTCTCC
>MU628523.1:0-84432 GCA_025688805.1 Aspergillus egyptiacus | reverse complement strand
CTTCGAAGATGTACCTCGAATCCCAGGCACTGAGCCTCAATATTCTTGGGGCTGTACTCCAGCAAGGGAGTAAGGAATTTCATCGCATCCTCGAGCGGCTTCTGGGTCTGAACGAGCTTGTTACCGAGAGGATCCGGATCCTCTTTCTTGACTTCCCCATCCAAGCTCTTAGGATTTGCAAGAGCCTTCCTCGCGGCTTCGCGTTTCTCTGCCTCGAGCTTCTCCAGACGTTGCTGCTCTTTCTTGGCCTTCTTCAGAGCCTTCTTGCGTTCCGCATCGTCGGCTCCCTCGCCGCCGTTGACCGCAGGCAAGGGTCCGTGAACTAGGTCCGGATCGTCATGGAGAAGGATATAGGCCTTGATGGCAGAAAGCGCCATCCGGGTGTAGAAAGGATGTTCGCGCAGGCGATCTTCCCAGCGCACCATGTCAACATATGCTCGGATCATTCCTTTCCGCAGGGAGAAGCTGTGGAAATCGAACTGATCTTCGTGCCAAACGTCAAAGATGTTGTAAACGGCATGGAACCGTTTGAGGGCAAGTCCAAGCTTCTTCTGTCGCAGATAAGCCTCGCCGTCTTCTGTCAGATACCACACACATTGCATTTCATGGAGGTCGCCCAGGGCACCGCCGACTGTCTCATTCCGTGTGAACTTGCTCATGTTATCAAGCGCCTTGTCATTTTCGTTGTTACGGAGTTGGTATTTGGCCGCCTTGGAGTTGATGTGACGATCCTTCTCATCCATTTGCCTGGCCTTCTCCATCTCCTCAGCTGCCTTCTCGAGATTACCATAATGTTTCCATATCCTGGCCTTGGTCATCTGGTATTCCACAGCCTTCGGGGACAATTCAAGGGCCTTCTCGACGTTTTTCAGAGCCTTCGCCAAGTCGCGGCTGAGATGGTAGTTGTAGTGTTGTGCAAGGAAGTAGTATGCGGAAGAGAGGAACTCCTCGTTGTCCTTGGCGGCAGAACCGTCGGTCGAGCCATTGGCTTGAGGAGTCGCGACGTAACCTTCCACGAGTTCCTGCACCGTATCACGTTTGCTTGGGTTAGTGTAGAGAAGTTTTATATTGGCAAAAAGGGACGGGACGCCTCTCTTGAGCATACGTTGCAAGTAGGCATCGGCAGCCTGCTTAAAGTCATCTCCTTCCAGGAAGTCCAGGGGGATCCGGCGAGGAGCATCGCCTCGAGGGTACTTCTCGGCCCACGAATCGTACATCTCCTTCAGAGCTTTATGGTCGTCGCTGGAGATGCCCTTGGCTTTGATTAAACCATCATAGTAGAGAGAGTTCTCTGAGTTGCGCTCCAGTAAGGCGGTATAAGCCGCAACCGCTTCCTCCTTTCTGTCGAGACGTAGCAAATAGTCCGCCTTCATCTCCATCACCGCAAGTACATCTGAGATACGGTACCCAACCGACTCCAGGTGTTCCAACGCCCTCTCGATATTCCCTGACTCGGCAATGATAATATTCTTGTACAAAGTGGCTTCGGAGTGTTCCATATCCGAGATCGGCGGCGGGGTCTTCAACGTCTCTTCGTAGGTCGTCAGCACCTTTTCGGCCTCCTCCAGATCCCCGGCGAGATGGTGCGCAATGGCGAGAGCTGTCCAGTTCTGGCGGAAGCCGGGTCGGGTTTGCAATATTGCAGTCCGACTCTGTATGTATCCCTGGTAATCCCGCATTTGCATCTGGAGCAGGGCGAGGTCGCGCTGGATGGGCTGCGAGTCCGGCTCGATCCTCAGCGCAAATCGGTACGCCTTGATAGCCTCCTCGTAGTTCTTCTCCGCGCGATACAGCAAGCCGTAAACATGCCAACAGATGTGCGACTTCATATCGTTCTTCAGAGCCTCCTTGGCCAGGGCAAAGGCCTCCTCTTGTTGTCCTTGGTTGCTCATGATGAGAGCCTTCATCGCTAACGTATCGCCATGGGTAGGATTTTTCCGGAGAATTTGTTCAGCTGTTTTAATGCCTGTGTTTTACTCGAAGAGATTAAGAAAAAAAGAAAAGGACGTCAGCCTTTTCCGTCCACCCGCATGAAGCATCCACCACCGGCAGCGTGGTCAATTCAAGATCGGGGGGACTCACCCTTTTTGTACTGCTTATTCTCATAATGGCGAACCACCTGTCGAAACAAGGAGGCATCCTTCGAGCTCAATTGCTGCGGCATGTTGGTGCTTTGCAGTATTGTCGGCGGAGTTTTGTACGAGTGGGTTTGGTCAAGGAAGCTCGAAGTGCGCGGGGGAAGAAAAGCGGAAACGAAACACTGAACCTCCGCCCGCGGCCCAGACTACTGATACCGTCCTTAATCCATATACACAAATCAGCACAGCTTTCTGCGGCGCTTCAGCCCTGGAAACGGTTCTAGGAAAAGAAACCTGGCATGAATTAAATCGGAATTATTATCTCAGACGGCGATTCCATGCAACTATTTGCAAGCACACCTCTTCTCGATGCGAACGAGCCTATAGGAGAGAGACTGGGAGTCAATTTGAACGGACTGGATTGAGATCTAGGACAGATGAATATCCCTGGAACGATATATTCAGCTTTCCCCGCATGATCTACTGGGTCATGAAAGTACCCAGCATCTTGCAGCCCAGCCTGCTGAGGTTCTGGTGCATGACAGATGTCCTGTCACTTGTGGATTAGAAAGCCGTCCGTTGAATAGTCCAACTAGTCCGGGCGATAGTCGGTCCTTTGAACGCCATGGCTACATGCATACTCCCCATAATCTGCAAATCGGACCATACTTGGACGACCTGGCCCGGATTTCAACACCGGTTACCCTCTGGGGAGATGATACGCACTGGAGACATGCAGCATGCTCCATTGGTATGGATACTCAAGGCTGGCACTTTGAACTACCTACGTAGGACCTGTTGAGACTAGTTTAGTGGCTCTGCTTGTTTCAGACATTCAGGTCAAGCAGGCTGTTATCTGGACCGTTTTTTATGAGGCGAATCTGGGTTCATCTCCGTCTGCTGATCTGAATGGACCTATCAGTGTAGCCAAGGTTAACCATAATTATGTCGTTTCCATTCCACGCTATGAGTTGATATAGTACAAGAGAACTCAAAAGAGAACCAGTGGGGAGTTTTAGGGCGCCATAAGGCCGGTGAGGCCACGAGCCTTTTCTATATACATCAGACAAAGAGGATTGACTCCTCGGACAAGCTATTGCCCACCACCACTTACCGAAACCAGACGTGGTGCCTTATCACCGTTGACTCCGTTCTCGCCATTTATTCATCGCCTCCTCCCAACCCTCAGAACCACCACCGCACCGCTCCGTAACAAGGCCCCAAGTCCGCGCACGTACAATCTCCTCAACCATCCGCTGATTCCGCACCAAATTTGCTAGCGACTCCGTCCTCGCCTCTCGGGGAAAGAACCGCGCAGAGTACGGATCCAACCGCTCATCAACAACCCGCTCCCGATCTCTCGCGGACTCCGTCTCCCTCAGCAGCAGATCCGGATCATCTGGGTCGGGACTCGTAGCAACCCCAGCACAGTACGTAAGCACATCCGACCTCGTCTGCCACGACGGAAAGAGGACTTTATCCTTGAAACCCTGACAAGCCGCCGCGTCTATTTCTCGCCCGGCTCGCATATCGGTCTGTCGCACGGCGGTTGAGGAGGGGTCGAAGCCCTCTCGGGCGGGTGTGAATAGCGCATTGAGGTTCTGTGTGATTGAGTCGTCTATCGTGGATCTGGAGAGGTTTAAGAAGTCTGTTCTCGCGTAAGAAAACATCCATAGTATCAACTAGTGAGTTTCCCTAGTTCTGAACTGGTTTCTGGGCTGGGGCAGCGTAGGTTGATTGCCCACTGCCCGATTATAGGTAGCTGAGACGTACCTCGGAGTACCCGCTCATTGAAACAGAACTGGGGGCTCAGTTCTGGAGCCGGGGTGGATGTTGCTCGGGCCATCTTTCGACCCTCAGAGTCCCCGGGTTTCCGCTCCGCTCGCGCCGCAGTGTCCCAGAACCACTCCAGATTGTATAGTTGAGCTTGGAAGTTTGCGAGGTTTTTGGGGATGTGTATAGAGGTAGAATTCGCTTGCTATCAAACAGCAAGCAGCAGTCGTTAATGTGATTACAGAGATTCACCAAATAAGGCGGATTGCGAAGTACCGTACGACAGCGGTTGAGGCCATCGCGATGACGCCGCTTATCAGTCCGTCACGTGACTTCGTGCTGCATCGACGCGAGGCGTGTCTTGGAAGCTGGTAACAGCTGCTCAAACAATCTTTCACAGTCGAGTCCAGCATTTACCTTTTATCAAAGTGTCACTGAATATACTGTGTAGCTTTCAATAATGCCCGAGCTCGCAGAAGTCTACCGCATCGTGCACTTCATCCGCCACCACCTCGTCGGCAAGACCCTTACAAAAGTGTCTACCCAACACGATGACATTGTATTCGGCAAGGCAGGGACAACTGCAGCGGAGTTCCAAAAAGCCATGGAAGGTAAAAAGATTGCCGGCGCAGGCCAGCAAGGGAAGTACTTTTGGATAACCATGTCCTCACCACCACACGCCGTAATGCATTTCGGCATGGCAGGCTGGCTGAAGATTCGCGACGCGGATACATATTACTACCGCACAGACAAGCCAGAGGATAAGGAGTGGCCGCCGAAGTATTGGAAGTTTCTCCTGGAGACCGACGGCGAACCGAAGACGCAGGCTGCTTTTGTTGATTTCCGCAGACTTGCTAGGATTCGACTGGTTGATTGTCCGGCGGATGAAATCAGAAGCCATACGCCTCTCAAGGAGAACGGGCCGGATCCGGTTGTTGATGAGGATACCGTCTCGGAGGCTTGGTTGGGCGCTAAGTTGAGAAGTAAGAAGGTCCCCGTCAAGGCGCTTCTTCTTGATCAGGCCAATATTAGTGGGATTGGGAATTGGATGGGGTTTGTTTACCCTAACACATCTTGATTTGGAGCAAACTGACTCGATCTAGTGATGAGATTTTATATCACGCTAAAATACACCCAGAACAATACAGCAATACATTGACAGATGATCAAGTCAAGGAACTTCATACAGCCATCCACTATGTCTGTTCCACATCCATAGAGGTACTGGCGGACTCGGATAAGTTCCCCGAGCACTGGCTGTTCAAACATCGATGGAGCAAGGGAAAGAAGAATAAGGTCTCTACCTTGCCGAACGGAGAAAAGATTACTTTCCTCACCGTGGGCGGTAGAACCAGCGCTGTGGTTCCAAGCGTGCAGAAGAAGACCGGCCCTGTGGCAGGCGATGTCAAGGATGAGGATGAAAGCAGTGGAGAGCGCGAGGTCAAGCGGAAGCGGACAACGTCTAAGAAAGAGGAGCCATCTAAGAAAACCGGCTCGAAGCGACAGAACAAGCAGGCAGTCAAAGTTGAAGATGAGGACGAAGCCGAAGAGAAAGGGGCTGCCAAATCAAGGCGACGTTCAACACGTCTTCAGAAATGATCGCCTGTGCTTTCGTCCATGTTGGAACCCTAACTGTACGATATCCCTTGTTTTCCTGAGCTGGAATATGAGACCAGCAGGTTGAGCTGGTACATATCAAACTCTGAGTCCGTGCAACTTCCTATAAAATACCTCGAAGTTGTCCGAGCCCTGGGTATTGTCCTTCAGGACAGCGAACACAATTTGATGAAACCATCCCCGGAACTCTTGTTCCAGTAGAACATCAACCCAGCAGTTTGCCACCGCCTCATTCGGGTTCATGAAAGCACCACATCCCAAAGCCCCCAACACTAGGCTCCGATGTCTATTATGGACGGCAACGCGAAGGATGACGCGCATCTTCTCCTTCGTCCATAGCCGGTCATCCAGGTCCGCAAAAGTAGGCGGCCTGGTCCGAGTATTCACCTCCGGGTTCCGCACAGCCGCAATACTGACGACGCTTACAACAGGCAGCGTCTGCGGCTGCTGCAAGTCCAGCATCCGGTGATTGTTCTCGTAGCCCTCACGAAAGATGACAACCGTCGGTGAATAGATCGCCTCGTGCTTCCTCAGCGGGTACCATTTTTTCTTGAGTGTCGCATAGAGCGTGCTCCGGTAGCAGAGGGCTTCTTCCTGGGCCAGGGCTCCCCCCAGCCACCCTCCGCCCGGGTGTCTTTCACTGGCCATATTCAGCACACAGACGGGTTTTGTATCGCCATGGTTTGCCCATGTGTTGGAGAGTCGGATGGCGACATCGTATGTGTCTCCGTCGACGACTTCCACTCGCGTGCTGAGGTTGGGGAAGAATCTGGAGCTCAGCGGCGTGTATCGATCGCGTAGACATATGTATCCCCTGTCCGGAGCATCGGGTCTCAGCTGAAGGATGGCGGGGATCAGCTTCAGGGTCTCTTGGGCGGTGGCTTTCAATATTTCCCGTCTGTCGTTTGAGGCAGCGGCGGCGTTTAGCATTTTGGCGGTTGGGTTCAGCTGAGCGTATCGGCATCTAATGCGGGGGTGGCCCTTGGTTTATATATTTCCGCTTTTGAGAGTGAGTCAGCCGCTCTACTATGTACTACTACCAGTTATACGAGGCAGACTAGGCTTGGGTGGACCACTGCAGGTAACGTCTGGTGCTGGTGAGGTGGTATACCTAAAATCTGAACTAGGCAGCCATCCACTACATGGAACCAACCAAACCGTCCCATGGACCTCTATAAGCTATTACTGCGGCTCAACTTGACACCATTATTATGCATCCATCTCATACGAACCCATCAAGTCCCAACATCTGTTTTCTGAACCCTGCCAGCTGGAGTGCGGATTTATTCCCCGCCTCATTGTCTCTGCAGTGGCATGTACCCACTGGCAGAACTGGAGGCTCCCTGGCTTAGTATCCTCTTCCCATTTGACCTGTTCGTTCTTTTACGTTGCCGCCAGAGTGACCAGCTGAGCCTACAGGCATAATTTGCGATGCCCAGGAAATATAGATCTGTCAGCTCACACCGCGGGTTTCAGAGCGACGGGGCGAACCAAAAAGAGAATCGAGCGGCCCATATTTCGATTGCATCGGGGTATGAACGGGTTCTAACACTGCGCGCGATATCTTCTTTGGCAGATTATTCTTTTGCGACTGTACGGACGGCGAGAATGAGACGGAGGCAGTTGAGGCGGTAGAGATGGTGCGCTGCTTCGAGGCCGAGACCTCTATTGGAGCCGGTGACGATGATGACTTGGTCTGCGAAGGGGCGCGTGGGATATGGCGGGATGAGGAAGAGGTGCGACCAGAGGGAGATGCATAGGGCGGCTCCGACTCTGGGAGAAATGGGGAATTCAAGCTGTTGCTGTTGCTGTTGCAGCCGGGAGGCCATTGTGGACAATCAGACTGTCGTGGAGAATAAGGGAGGAAAGACGGTATCAGGTCCCTGATATACGGACTGATGGTTTGGTGCGAAAGAGAGTCAAAATACCCAGGCTATGGCTTTTATTTCAGAGGAGTTGGCTATCTAGGTACCTACTAGTAGGTAAGGTAGGTATGCATTATAGGACACGTTTCTTTGTTCTCTTTCCTGGCATATCAGGCTGGTTTTTATTTCAAGGGTTCTGAATTCAGCCTTGCTGGCGGGATTTATTTATGCAGTTCTCTCAAGTGCCTAAGAGAGTGGACCATTTCTGTTTGCAATCTACCTACAAGCTAGACATTGTGTTTGCGCGGTTATGTGGCGTATACAGCATGAGAGTCTGCCTGTGTACTTAACAGTTCTGCGCTTGTCTGCTGTAGTAAACAAGACCGGGACAATGAGCCAAGGAAGTAAGTCTGGATCAGGCTGATATTGTGGCATAGGCTCTGGATCTCTGGGAGGCTTGTAAGCACGTCTGACAGTACCAGGCCCTGCACGAGTATTATAATAGACTGGACCTGAAAGATGGACAGCATTGACTCAAGAAAATGTGGAAATGATGCTCTTTACAGCAGAAAAACCAGTAAGTGTGCATAATAATCTATGTAATGAGCTCGCGTGGTAGTTATGCAAAGGGATTGGCAACAAAAGGTGACAGGAAAGGAGAGGTAAACAGGAGCTGGAGCTTATTGTGATATCCGAGCAGCAAAGTACAGTATCGAGTTGCTTGATTCTGATAGCAAACGACCAGGACAACTACCAGATGTTTAAGCAGCAGTATAAGACAGTTTTAGGGCTGTAGTGCGGAAGCAAATTCAACATGGGCTTCAAGTACAGCTAGGCGTATGCGAGCATGCCTCAGCCTTTGTGGTTAGATTAATACTGTCCTCTTCCTGGATGCTCGGTTTGGAAAATATGACTGACATCCATGATGCTGAGAACTGGAACCTGCCTGCATATAATGAACTGTGATTTGTATGTAACCCACGTGACTAATGGGCCCCCACTCCGATCGCGGCGAGGCGATTGGAAATGCAAAAGCTGCTGCTGATCGATCGAATCTTATCGCGAGCCCCCGCGGAGCTTCAAAAAATGAGGCAATCCTAATGCGCCCCTCGCCACGCGGATTACAAAGCATACCTTCCACCACCTCAGATTTCTGATCTCTTGTCTAATCATCTAATCATATTTCTTTCCTTGCATATTTATAAATCTGCTTGGACAAAGCTGCATCTGCTACCAAAGACTCGGGTACTCTCCGCCTGTCTGTGTCACTCATAGGGGATTTCCCCGCCGCGAGAATGAGCGCAATTCTCTCCGCAGACGACTTGAACGATTTCATCTCCCCCGGTGTCGCCTGCATAAAACCGGTCGAGTCTCTTCCTCAGAAGCAGTCTTCTTCAGACCCCGAGGTAAGTTGCTGTTGGTCTTGAACTTCCGCGCACGCAATTGGCGGATGCTAACGCTATTGAACAGAATCCCTACGAAGTTACGACCGAGGACAAAGTACAACCCGAAAATCTACCACCGGCCCAAATCTCCCTGACCGATTGTCTTGCATGCTCCGGGTGCGTGACGTCCGCAGAAGCGGTGCTCATCTCGCTACAATCGCACACGGAGGTACTTAACACTCTCGATGCACATCCCGAGATCACAGTATCTGGGAGCGGAGATGCGACGCCCATGGACACAGACGATGGAGGCCGGATATTCGTCGCCAGTGTCAGTCCCCAGGTACGAGCCAGCTTAGCAGCCACGTACGGTATTTCAGAGAAGGAGGCGAATTATATCATCCAACAGTTTCTCAGTGGCCCGCAAGGATTGAGGGCGGGAGGCAAGCACGGCAGCGGGTTTAATTGGGTTGTCGATACCAACACTCTCCGCGAAGCTGTATTGGCCTTGACGGTCAATGAAGTCAGCGAATCGCTATCACATACCTCGAACTCGACAGCCCCGAAGCGGCCCATCCTTTCATCGGCATGCCCAGGCTGGATCTGCTATGCCGAGAAGACTCATCCTTTCATTCTTCCTCATCTATCCCGACTCAAGTCGCCTCAAGCCTTGGCCGGGACTCTTCTGAAAACAGCCCTCAGCAAAAGCCTTGGCGTGCCAGCTTCCCGTATCTGGCATCTCGCGATCATGCCTTGCTTCGATAAGAAACTCGAAGCCAGTCGAGAGGAGCTGACCGATGCAGCGTGGGATGCTCCAGTCGAATCGAGCGCCCCTGTTCGCGACGTTGACTGCGTCATCACTACACGCGAACTTCTCACCTTGGCTTCGTCCCGTGGCATCTCCCTTCCTACTCTACCCAAAAAGTCCCTTTCCTCGTCATTCCGCCCGCCCTTCCCTGACCCTACCCTCGACACATTTCTCTTTTCCAAGAGTGCTACCTCAAGGCAGACGCCTGCCTCTGGCACGTCTGGAGGCTACCTACACCATGTCCTCATGGCATTCCAAGCACGCAACCCAGGCAGCGAGGTTGTCACCCAACGCGGACGGAATGCAGATGTCGTCGAGTACACGCTTGTATCACCTGGTGGTGAGCCCATCCTGAAGGCGGCCCGTTATTACGGGTTCAGGAACATCCAGAATCTTGTACGGAAACTCAAGCCTGCGCGTGTGTCCAGGCTTCCAGGGTCCAAGGCACCTGCTGCGACAAGTCGACGGCAGCCGGTTTCTCGTAACGGGACCGCCCCTAGCTCAGGATCAGATTATGCATATGTCGAAGTCATGGCATGCCCAGGCGGCTGCACCAATGGCGGAGGCCAGATCCGGATTGAGGATGCTCGAGAAGTCGCACAGATTGATGCTCCAGAAACATCCGGAGCTGCGAAGCCATCCCCACATGAGCTGCGTTCGTGGCTTGCCCGCGTGGACGAGGCATATTATTCCGCTGAGTCTGATGCGGACGAGCCAGAGAACACCCTACAATCACTTTCCGTCGCGGATAATGAACGTCGGGTTCATGAAGCCCTTACGCATTGGTCCGCTATGACGGGCATCCCCCTGTCGAAGCTGGCGTACACCACGTACCGCGAGGTCCAGAGCGACGTTGGCAAGCCTGCCGCAGCAAACGATACCACCCGCGTTGTGGAGTTAGCAGGGAAGATCGGTGGTGGTTGGTAGTTGACTTCCGAGTTGGTTTACGCTTTACGATCTATACCCGTTTGTACTAGCATTGCATGGTATACTTGCTTTGGCCGCATTGCATAGAGATAGAATGATACTATATATATTCGTTCTCAACCCCGCCACCTATCTCCAACC
Source organism: Aspergillus egyptiacus (assembly GCA_025688805.1). Classification (NCBI taxonomy): domain Eukaryota; kingdom Fungi; phylum Ascomycota; class Eurotiomycetes; order Eurotiales; family Aspergillaceae; genus Aspergillus; species Aspergillus egyptiacus. Next base: position 73,838 of record MU628523.1, on the reverse strand, counting down.
GGGAGACAACTAAGGTCCACGAGCAGACCAGTAGGTTCCCCTATCCAAGTAGTGGTAAACCTACTTGATATCCCGCACTCCCTCTTCCCAAGGTAACTAGCGGTCTCCAGATGGCAATCCCGCAGCTTTGTCCTCTACAGCATCCGGTTCTGTACTGATTTCACCTATGCCGTCACCCATACCCAGCTAGGCATCATATTGGGTTAACCAATCCTTCAAGGACCGTGGCTGGATTTCTGGTGCTCAACAATAAGCAGCAAAACTCTAAGTCGGTCAATCATATTATCTTGCACCCAAGGTTCTGCCGGGATCAGACAGCCCTCCAACTACAGCTCCGAATCTTGCCAGGAGCCTACCTCAAGTACGAGTGAGTCACTGACCCCTCATCAAGTAAGTATTTAGAGCCAGTAGTATCCCCTCCAATCCTGTCCATCCATACTCTACAATCTAGTATTCTCTTCAATCACTCTCCACCACAACACAACCAGTTCCAAAAAAAGAAAGAAAAAAAATGACCACCCCTAACCAACCCCTCCGCATCGCCATCCTCCTCTTCCCGGGCTTCCAAGCCCTCGACGCCTTCGGCCCCCTCGACTGCCTAAACGTCCTCTCTCAATCCCAGCATCTAACCCTCAGCATCCTCGCGCACACCCTCGACCCGGTCTCCACCAAACCCCCACGAGAGGGCCACGAAACCAACCTGGAACAGAAGATCCTCCCCACACACACCTTCGCCACGGCGCCGGAGATCGACGTCCTCCTCGTCCCCGGCGGCTGGGGCACGCGCTGTCGGGACTCAGAACCCATCAAGGCCGCGGTCCGTTTCATCGCGGATGTCTATCCCAGGCTGCAGTATTTGATTAGTGTCTGTACGGGGTCGGGGCTGCTGGCGTTATCGGGTGTGTTGGATGGGCGGCAGGCGACGACGAATAAGAGGGCGTTTGCTGAGATCAGTTCGTGGAGGGAGGAGGTGGTGTGGGTGAAGAAGGCGAGGTGGGTGGTTGATGGGAATATTTGGACGAGTGCCGGGGTCAGTGCGGGGATAGATGTGATTTTGGCCTGGATTGGGAGGGTCTACGACGAGGAACTTGCTAAGAGGATTGCTGTTTTTATTGAGTATGTTAAGCATGAGGATAGTGGGGATGATCCGTTTGCTGACTTGTATCCGTGATGGGTTGGGGGTGATTTCTGTTGGGTCTGTATGCAGGACACCTGACGTATCCCGTCTATCTATGGACGGATTAGATATATTCTGAGGTATACGGACGGAATCAAGCAAATGAGATGTTCTCCTCTCTAAGGAACTTCTCTTCCTCTGGCGTCGATGTCCTCCCCAGGACTTGATTCCGGTACGGGTACCGTCCAAACCGCGCAATGAGATCATGATGTTCCTTCTGAAACTTGAGATTATACGCCAGAATCCCCTCCACTGCTTCCCTATTACTGGAGAGAATCTCATGATACCCCCTCTCCTGCTCACTCATCCCTTCCACCGAAGTCCCATCTATGAAACGGCGCACATCCTCCTGATGCTCCCAATACTTCTCCAGAACCAGCTCCTGATGGCCCAAATCCTCCGAGTGCATCAACGGAAGATAAAACCAGAACCGCAGAGCCAGCCGGTACCGTATATCCGCACTGCTACTGGGGATGTTCAGACCGAGAGCGCGAGACGCAATCGTCCGAGCAATGGGGTCAAAGAACGTATACACCAGCGCTGCCTCAGTCCCTCTGTAGCAATTCCGAGGCAATTGGTCGAACAACAGGACCAGACCGAGCCAATCTAGCCCTGAAGAGGGGCTCACAAGAGCCAGGATTTCGTTTGCTTGGGATTCAACCTGCGCTTGTGTTTGCGGTTTCTGCTGGCTCCAGCTCTGATGGACGGCTTCTAGGATTGGCTTGAATTGGGTTCTAAATCCGTCGTTAACATCATCGACCTCCGAGAATCTTGCCTGTAAATAAGAGCCTGTCTTACGCGCATTCCAGGTCAAAGATAGCGTCCCTGCTGAACCAGGGTTTGAAGACGCTGGCATCTGGCAGAGTGAGAAGATTCTGGTCGTTTGCGACGTGCTGGAACCAGAATCTGTTGACCCGGGTTGGTGTCGAGGGTGCTAGGAATGTGGATAAGTCGACCTTTGGCGAGTCCGAGGACATCTTTGGCGATTTTTGCCTCGGGCTTGTGTGCATGGCTTGGATTCGGCCAATTGCTATAGGTGGGAAGCTTGGATGTCTCTTATGCTGGGGGGATGTAGTTGACCTTGTCCTTGAAATGAAGCGAAGGGAAGTATTAATGAGGAGGGGTCGTCTGCAAGGAAATCTCGGCCGGAGCTTGAGGATGGAGAGCATGCTTGTTTGCGACATCTTATAAATGCAACTTAGTTCAGGGTGTCTCTAGTTAGCATGGAACAATAGGTACTGGAGTATAGAATGCTCGTATGAAGTTTAGTACCTAGGAAGTAACTGCAAGCTTTCTTTTTTCCAGGATTGACCTACAACTAAACCACCTTGAAAACCCTGATCCGACCTGGACCTCGGGATCTCACATCTCACCGTGAGATCGTCAGCCTGAATCATACAGGTACCTCAAAGGCCGCAAGTTCGCAATCGCGACCCGTTCCTGAAACGATTACATCATACCCCCCACCTGCTCGAGGAACAAATCACATGACAACGTAGTCACGTGACCGTTCTCGACCGCTGACTCATCCACCAAAAAGTTCCATCAAAGCCCTCCGCAGCAACTCAACTTCAACAAAGAGAGAGAACCAAAAATCAAACGTGACCGCCACTCTCCAACTTCCCCTGCACACAAATCTCACCATCCCACTACCTCAAAAAATCTCCAGCGAAAAGAAATGTCCCGCGAAGCCTACCAAGTTCCCTCCCTGGGCGGCGGCAACGCCTTCGGCAACGACTCTCTCGGCGGCGCTGGCTCCCTCGACGGCCCTATCGTCGCTTACCTGTGCGGCGAGTGCAATGCGCGTGTTTCGCTGAAGCGGGGCGACCAGATCCGATGCAAGGAGTGTGGGCATCGGGTGCTCTATAAGGAGAGGACGAAGCGGTGAGTTTTTATTCTGGGGTTTCAAGATGGCCTTTTGCTTGGATTGCTGGTCTATTCGGGTACTGGAGGGTTGCTGACTTTTTTTTTTGTGTGTTACTAGGATGGTTCAGTTTGAGGCTCGGTGAATCAGACGAAGACAACGGGCGCTTGTGATAAGGGGCATTGTGGTTGCCTTTGGGCATGGTTTTTGTTGTATCGTGCATTTAGTGGCGCTTTGGGAGTTGGGAATTCGAGCGGAATATCCATGATACAGTTCGTTTTGGGAGTGTTGAGACTCTCTACATATAGACCTCTTGCGGAAAAAACTCGTAGGGCATGTGAAGTTCTTATCCCCCATGTGCGGAGCTTGGCTGGGAAAGACTCATCTTGAGATCCGTTATGACTTTTTCTTTTGTATACCCATTTACCTTTCTGTTTCCAATCCGTCACAGAATGAGATTACCCAAAAAAAAGAGCCCACAGTGGTCATCACCTATTGAAGTTTATTTGTAACTTCAATGAACTCTTCAAAGCATTTGAGGGCAGAGCCACTCTCAATTGCCCAGCGCGCACGACGCACACCCTCTTTCCAACGCCCACCACCTGGACCGCGCTCGGCGATCACCTGCCCATCATCGCCGGGGCCCATGTTAGTCGCGTCTGCTTCGCAAATACCCGAGGTCACAAGAAGGGCGGCCACGTTCATAAGCACAAAGCTCAGGATTGGGTCGTCCCGGGGCAACTCGTTCCGCAGGATGGACATCAGCTTGGTGGCGTTATCCTTAGGCATCTTTCTTCCATAGACCGCGCTCAATGGATAGGCGGGTAGACCAAAGTCAGATGGCTCCAGCGAGAATGTTTCCAGTTTCGCTATGGTGCGGGGATTCTCCTCCTCGTCATCATCGTCCGCGAGCGACTCGTCGTAATTCGGGTTCGGTACCTCAGACAGCTGCCAGCAGTTCGTCTTTCCCGCACAGCTGATCTCATCCAGATCCTCCTCTCCGCAGACAACAAGTCCCTTCTTGACTCCGTTCTGACGCAGAGATTCCACGAAAACCGGTCCGAGAGCTTGGTATGCTACACCGACGACGCGCGCCTCAATAGCCCAGTCGACGGGGTTTGCGAGAGGACCCATGAGGTTGAAGATCGTCCGCAAACCAAGACTTTTTCGCACATGGTCCGCGTACATCATACCGTAGTGGAAGTTCGGAGCGAAGAGGAAGGAATAGCTCGAGGCAGCGTACACCTGACTGAGGTTCTCGGCGGTAACAGCAGTGATCTTAGGAGGAACAGGAGTAATTGCTTGGAGGACGTCCGCCGACCCGGAGAACGATGTTTGCGCACGGTTTCCATGCTTGGCCATCACAAGGAGGGGCGAGGCGAGAATAGAGGCGGTCGTTGAGATGTTGAAAGTGGAATGTGAATCGCCGCCCGTTCCGACAATGTCGCACTACAAGCGAATATATAACGTTAGACGAGCTCAGCAGTAACACTGCGGTTGAATGGAAGTATACCAGGCCACCCCTGTAATTTCCTTCTTGCTTTCCACGAGATTGGATTGCCTTTGTCAAAGCGGCCCTGTCGGTTTGACGGGCGGCCTCTCTCATGCGCTGAGAACACTTCGCGATGACTTCGGCATTTTTATCGAGTTGGGTCGAATGGAGAAGAGTAAGAAGAGCGGCGGTTTGGACATCTGATAGGCGGTCTTCGAAAATCAATGCGAATGCTGAAGCGATTTCTGAGGCTTCCACGGCGATTTCGGAGGCGGGGTATGCAAGCTTCTTGAGGAGGGGGGTGATGGAGATACTCTCCGGTCTCTGGCGATGTGGGGAAGTCATTTGTAGCGCGGATTGGATCCAAGAGCCCGTGGCTTCTCACGAGTATGGTTCAGTGATGATGCAAGTCTCCTACTCACGCAAGTAAATGGCTTTATATATGCTGTTCGCCCGTTCATCCAAACTAGTAGTCCCCTCGGTGACACATATTTACTCTTTTCGGCACATTTCAGACCAAAGCGCGGCAGAATTCTACCGCCCGGGTTCCACGCTAGTCCATTTTGGGCCATCAGATTTTCGGGCTCCGTGATTTTTGTCCGATCAAGAGAGTGACCGTTGCTGCGCCGTGCAATTCATTCTTTGTCAGAGGTTACGCGCTGCCTGGCATACCCAGGGAAGGCTCTTACTTGTCATTCTCTGCCGCCTAGTTCTTTACATACGCAATGCCGCCCCGGCTTCGTCTCTCAAACGCCCGGGTTCCTCAACCTTTCCGGGGTCCAAGAGTCCTCTGCCAGTTCGAGATCCCTGCGGCGATTCGATATGCCAGCAGCGCTACAACTCCTGCTCCCTCGGTCGAGCAAATGACCGTCTCCGTACCCCCGATCGCCAGATACCACCCCACGCAACCTCCTTCCCACCGTCGCCCCGAGTACCGACGCTCTCAGCTTCTCCGGCAATACACCTCTCTCATCCGCACCAGCCCTCTCATGGTCTTCATTCAACACGACAACCTCCAATCAGTAGAATGGGCCGCCATCCGACGAGAACTGCACAAGGCAATGGCGAAAGTAGACGCCCAGATTGCCGCTGAGGGCCGGAACGCCCCCGCGTTAGCACCCCATGTCAAGGTCCAAGTGGTCCAGACCCGTATTTTCGAGGTCGCTCTGCGCATCGTCGAGTACTTCCGACCCAGCCAAAAGACAGTGAAGAGCGGGAAACCCCCCAGTGCTGTTGACCCGGCTACACAGACCTCCGCCGAGATCTCCCTCGCCGGATCCAGGGACGACCCGACATTGACACACGATCTCTCGCGCGCCGCCCAGGCCGCCGTGCGCGGGATGAAGGGAAAACACGAGCTGTCGACCCTGCTTGTCGGCCCGATTGCCGTGCTGTCGATTCCGCACGTCTCCCCCGAGCACTTGAAGGCAGCCATGTCCATTTTGGCTCCCAAGGAGTTTGGATACCCTGCCCCGACACGAAAGGCCAACCCGGATTGGCACGATTTCCCCGTCCAGAACGGACTGAGCAAGTTGAACATCCTTTCTGCTCGGTTGGACAACCAGGTCTTTGACGTCGACCAGACCAAGTGGGTCGGAAGCATCGAGGGTGGTATGGATGGTCTACGGTCTCAACTCGTCATGGCTCTGCAGAGCATGGGATCTAGCATTACGAATGCCCTCGAGGGCGCTAGCAGGAGTCTTTACTTCACTCTTGAGAGCCGGCGGAGCGTGTTGGAGGATGAGCAGAAGGGTGAGAACGGTGATAAGAAGGCAGAATAGACAACTTGAACCGAGCGGCAGGTGTCTTGGACTTTGCATGTATAATAAGGACGTTGTATTTTTCTTGGCCCCATTGTAAAGATTATGATGATTTTATCTCTTCCTGGTTTGCCTGAATGCACTGCTCACAATTCACAGCATCGCCCATATCCAAGTAAATCTCTAAATATTAAATGCGTTGATCTACCTAGTATGTACTCTAGGGAGGTACACCTAGTTAGCGATTAAAAATCATAATAACCGACCCCATTACTTCCGATCACCTGGCATCGTCGTTATCTTGCCTCCTCTGCCTCATCATAAGTCTAGCATTCATACCCACAATACATCTAACAAGGTCCCAATCCCCATCTAACCCGACCCAATCCGTAACAAGAATCCCGGTGGACCAATCCGCCCCCTCCTTTTCACCGTGCTTCCTGCAGAGATAGTCTACGGTGGCCGGATTCAACTTCTCCGCGATTTTCTCCGGCCACGTGCCGAGTTTGAAAAAGTTACTTGCGCTCAAGAAATTGATGTAGAATGGGTGTGCTCTTGTCGCTTTGGGCCCCGGGAGCACACCGAAGGGGTAGCATGTCTCGCTGGCGCGCTTGCAGTGCTCGGTCACGTACTGGATCTTCTTGTCGACGTTCTTGGTTTCCATGACCTCGTAGAAATCCTGGATGACAATTTGGCCGCTGGGGCAGGTTGCATTGGCGCAGTTGTCGGCCCAACCTGCAGCATTGATACCCCAGCCTCGACCACCGTGGATTTGTTTGAGTTCTTCCAGGATATCGAAGCGGCGAACGAGAATAACCTTTCCGCGGGCTTCGCCGAGGGTTGGGATTTTAGGGTCGGTGTACCATCTGCTTCCGTCGCGAGCGTAGTGGTCACGGATTATACGGCTGAGCTGTTGGTCGGTGTGTTTCCCTGGTCCCTCGCGCTTGAGTGAGATGATGACTGTTTCGGAAGGGTTCTGTTCAAGGAAGTCATTGACATCTCGCATGAGGTCGCGGAAGTATTTGTCCCCAGTTAGAGAGATGGGGAACGCGCTGTGAACAAGGACGAGTTCGTCCTTGGCTGGGTCATCGGGGTACTTAGGTTGGACACGGATGTCGAAGAAACGGACGCCGTTCTTGAGCTGCTCCTTCGGGCTGACGGCCTGGCAGCGGACGGATGGGGGTGCAACATAGCATGTTGGGGAATTGTGCGTTCCCGGTATGGAAAGAGAGGAAAGCAGTGTGTCGTCTTTGAGCTCTCGCATCCAGGCATTCAAATTAGCAGAAGAATAAACAGCGAGATGCGATTCGGGCGGTGTAAATATCCCGGTGAATCTGAGTTTCGCATCCTTGCTGAGTGGCTTCATGCTGGCGGTTTCGGTAGTAGGCACGGGGGTCTGAATTTGGTGCCGCTCGCCCTGCGACTCGAAAACCCAGCGGATTCGCTCTTTATCGGAGTCAATGTAGGCGCGAAGCTCTGTCCTAACCGTCGCGAAGGGAGCCACATGAATATCGACGTCCTTGTGCGCGAAAGGTTCGGTATCATCGTCAATCACTGCAACAGGCGCCTCTGCGCGGGTGACATTGGTCACAAGTCTGGTAAAGTTCTTTGCTAAGGCTCCAATGTCGACGTCGCGAGGCTTTGTAGGGGCGTGAAAGCGTTCAATGCGCTTGAGGGTAATTGGGGTGGATGTAAGGTTCCGGATCGTCAGGTGCTCAGCCACCATGGTGATCTTGCTAATCGCGATACACAAGGTTCACAGCAGGTTAGGTCTATTGAAGTATGCAGAGAATAAACAGATGGAGAAAGGAATTGAAATAGGTCCAGGGAAAGTTCGGCTGGCGATTAGTTAGTCTTAAGATCCGTGGTGTTGTTGCACTAACCAGCCCGCGATGGGCAGCGGGCCGCCAATGAGAAAACCCCGATGGTTTTCAGCTCGATGCACGGGAGGCTGAGCTGAACCAGCACGGGCTAGACGAGATCAGATCGCAATTGGTAAATCAGGATCGACCTCGACTCGCCAGAAATAGGTTCTTCCTCTCAAGTTGTTGTTGGAACAGGAGGGGCAGAGAGCATGCGAACATCGCGAACATTCTTAGCCTCCGGTTCGGGCGCATTTTCCTGTAGCCTTGCGTATGATCAGCAATATCGACAATGATAACATGGAGGATAATTCTGATGAATATTGAGATCTACCCAGGATTGTCCCCTCCCTGAGTTCGGTCTACGAGGGACTTGGGAAGTTAGGAGCAGATAAGTCCCACTTGCACTTCAGCAGCTGAAGCACTGGCCGATCAAAATAGGCATCACATGACCGGGTGCCTTATTATTATTATTGTCCAATGCCAATAATGGCCGCCATCTCCACTTCCTGTTGTCCCCGGGTCAAGTCATCCAGTCGTTGACTGCAAGTATGGAACTATGTTCCGATGCGCGCAGTGTGACAGGTCCTACAAAAGAAAAGCCCATCTGCAGCGTCATGAAGTGACCCGTGAGTTTGGAATGGGCCTTGGTTCTTTGTACAAGCCTCAGCTTACCATTGAATAGATACCGGCGAGGCCGCTTTTGCGTGCCCCTTTTGCAAGAAATCTTTCTTGAAACCGTACAGACCACCATACTCCAGACGATAATACTTTCATCTAACTCATTACGTGTTCATCAGAGACGTTGCTCGACGTCACAGCAAAACATGCGCAACCAAGCACAATCAACAGATCGCACCCGCTGCTAAACCCGGAAGGAAAAGGCAATCTTGCGATCAGTGTAGCTCTACTAAGAGAGCGTGCGACAAAAGCGTCCCGTGCTCCCGCTGCCAGTCGCTTGGACTGCGATGTACTCTTCGGCCGGGGCAAGCGCCCTCATTGAACACCCCCTCAACAGGGGCGGAGTCGTCTATTCAGCAGCCCGGGCCTGCGTCGGAGGACGACTTACAGTTCTCATTTCTCCGACATTTTACTGACCCTTCTGTGGAGAGGGACAGACTTGCCATCGGGACGACAGCAGAGTGTTCTACTCGAAGGAATCTCGAGACACTTTACTCCCACCTTGAGGATGCACTCGTACCGCTCGATTCAATGACGGCTTGCTTCGGTGATTTCCTAGAGCCCGAGTTCTTTCGTCCTTCGTTAATATCAGATGATTTTGCTCCTATTGATCTTTTAGCTTGCGGACCCTCGAGAATATCAGAGCAACTGAACGAGCTGATGACTGAACTGATCGAGACCTCCAAATCTATGAGACTCGACTGCACTAACCCTAGTGATGTACAGCTACTGCAGGATACTACACAACTGGCCCCGCTATTCACGGCCTCTAACCTGGCCATCTTTATCTCAGCCTTTTTCCATTCTCTTCATTGGCATCTTCCAGTTGTACACTTTCCTACGTTCGATCCTGGCAACGTGTCCAAACCACTGTTGCTCTCAATCTTCCTGACCGGCGCAACGTATAGCAGTTCTCTTAATGAAGCAGACGTATTACCCGGTCTGCTTGATGTAGCGGAAGAGTTTATATTTCGCAAGGTCACAACGTTGTCGACCCAATTCTCCACACAAATCGAAGATCCTAGGCGCCAAACCTCAACTATCCAGCTCATTCAGGCCGCCCTGGTCATGGAAATGCTTCAATTTGGACAGGAACGGATTGAAACAAGGCGCCGCATTCGAATCATCCGCCATCCAAGTCTAGTCTCTCTTATGCGCTGCTTGGGATTCTTCAGTGTGAAGCGGTCCATAATGCCTATGCTTTGCGACGGTGATGATAGTACATGGAAGGCCTCGATTGCGGAGGAGACTTGTGTACGCCTGGCTTGTTGGGCGTTCCTTGCGGATGGATTTCTCACGCTCTGTTTCAAAAACCGACCCACAATCTCCATCTTCGAGCTCGATTGTTCGTTTCCTTGGAAAACGGAGCTTTGGGAGGCAGAGGACGCGTCCACGTTCAGCCACACTGCTAAGTCTCACGGAGGAGAGCTCCCGCTACCCACAGTAAGGGAGGCAATCCGGGTGCTACTTGATAATGTGGATACCGGCCCTTTGCCATCCAAGCTTCCACTTTCTGCCGAGCATCTTTTGATCATGATTTACGCATTAAATTCACTCGCATTCCTGGCCAGAATCGATTTCTTCACCTCGGTACCGCAGGAGAGAATCAAATGCGCAGCCAAGAAGTGGAAGCAGATTTGGAATCAAGTGTCCAGACACCACAAGCAGTCGCTGCTCTTGGGGTACCCGAAACATGCGGAAGAACTTTGGCTATTGTTGACGGCTACCCTTGAAGTTTCCGGCAGCGGTATAAACCTGCGCTACCTGGATAGCGCTGCTACGGATGACTTGGGGAAGTTGAATGAGTTTATCCAATGGTGTGCCCGATATATACAAACACATTCTGGGGTGACTGACGCCACTTAAGCCGCGGCTTGAAGATGGTCGAGAACTACAACTTACTCTAGCGGTTAAAAATAACTGAGTCCACCGAATTAGTTCAATGTTGACGAACACGGGACAACTACCCTCTGCTGGGCACCGATTACCACAGGAGGCCTAATTAGCCGATTTGGATCCGGGAACAGAAATGCCATCAAACCATTAATCGGCTCTAACTCAACCAAAAGAACATAGCTAAATGACCAAGGTTGAGGTCAGAAGCTCACTGTGCCTATACCCGAGACTCCTTGAAGTAGGTATTCTCCGTGTGGGTATTCTCCGCGGTAGGTATTTCCCGCCGCTCCCAGGTGGGTATTCCCCTAAGCCTGACATGGCACGATGTAGGTATTCTCCAGTATAAAAGGGGGCAGAGGTAAGGCTTCGGATACTTTCAGTTGCCTTCCTTACTGCAATTTCAGGGAGTCATTTGACTTGTGTACCATAAAATGGACGTGCTCCTCGATATTCTTGATACCTTTGTCTTCGATCGATTCTATGCATTGATCCTGCCAGCCTCAGATCCCCGCCCCGGAGCTGCGGACTCGAGCTTACAGAGATATAACCAAAATGTTGGGCTTTACTATTCTTTGCAGCCGTCACCTTACGTGGAGTCTAGTATGTGGAAGCGGGATCATATTGCGCGACAAGCAATCTCCTTGTTCCTGGTTGCGTGGTACGTCTTGCCATAGCTGCTGTGAGAGTGCAGTGACTAACAACCGTGGTGGCATTGTAGGATCTTCGGGCTCGCCATGTATCTGATTGGCAGCACAATTGTCTATCATACATTGTTCGACAAGCGCCTCCTCCGACACCCTCACTACCTTCCTAACCAGATGAGTCTCGAGATTCGGCAAGGTGTGGCCTCTATTCCGGTCATCGCAATCTTAACAATGCCCTTCTTCCTCGCTGAGGTTCGCGGATGGTCTAAGCTATATGACTTCACCACTGAAGCTCCGTTTCGCGGATACACCTTACTACAATACATATTCTTCGTGTGCTTCACAGACTGTGGGATCTACTGGATCCATAGGGGACTACATTACCCGCCTGTTTACCGCTGGCTGCACAAACCGCATCATAAATGGGTTGTGCCGACGCCGTTCGCGAGTTACGCATTCCATCCTGTGGATGGGTGGTCACAGAGCCTACCGTACCATATCTTCCCGTTCCTCTTTCCTCTACAGAAGGTGGCGTACTTGGGCCTTTTTGTATTTGTTACTGTGTGGACTGTGTTAATCCGTAAGTCAATAGCCCATTCCTCGTGTTGGTTTGGCAGGGTCTAACGATCAGCAGACGACGCCGAGTACCTCTCCAAGTCCGTCATCGTAAATGGTTCAGCATGCCATACGATGCATCATCTCTATTTTAACTATAATTATGGGCAGTTTATGACCTTCTGGGATAGACTTGGTGGTACGTACCGCGTTCCTAAGGAGGACAACTTTGTGCAGAAGGAGAACCGCCAGGTCCGGGACATTGGGAAGGATGATTGAGAGCGTCAGGCCGTCAGTGTGTAACAGCATCAAGCAGAGCTGTATAATTAGGCATCCCACTTAGAGTTCTAATGTTAATCACTTAGTTGATAGCACCGTGGACGTGTATTCAAGTTCTTCCAGAAGGTTACATAGTCCTATTGCACGTGATCGCTGATCTCCCCAAACTACTGACGGATTCTGAGATGCGGGGAGACCCACGTGATAGGACGCTAAGAATCGGTTATCGTCGGCAGGTTGTATGCGCAAGTGCGGAGAGATAAAGGAAGGGGAGTATTGCCTGTTTCTTCAATCCAGATGTCTTTCCACTTTGCACTACTTTTGCCTTACTGTGGAGTTGAAAATGAACGTCCTACGCTGCAGTCGGGGGTTTACCAGAGTTTGGACGTCCTCCCAGTCCCTATCGGCCTCGAGCATTGTTCGATCCCCCGCGTTCTGCCTTCCCCGGCGTAATTTCCACGCTGCTTTGGCTCTGAGCGGTATCCGATCGCAGGTTTTGAGAGACGTTGGAGAAGGTGAGTTTGTATTACTTCGCCTGTCTTTTGAAGCATTGCCTTGCCTTGACCAATTGCTCACCACAATTTCCTGCAGGGATAACGGAAGTCCAGATTATCCAGTGGTATGTGGAGGAAGGGGCTCGAGTTGAAGAGTGGAAGCCTCTTTGTCAATATCAGTCGGATAAAGCAGTCGATGATGTTTGTCGCCCTGGTCTTCCGCAGATGGTGTTACCCATTGGCTTATATATATAGATTACCTCGAGGTATGAGGGTGTAGTCAAAAGGCTACACTTCCAAGCGGACGATACGGTTCCCACCGGCAGAGTAAGTGGGAATGATAAACCCACCTAATTTTAATGTTAACCCCGAGTTTCCATAGGCACTCTGTGATATAGAGGTAGATGATGGAAAATATCCCGAAGACCATCCTCCACCTAGCTCAACACCCGAACCCACTCCACCAACGCAGGCTCCTGTTGTCTCGCAACTAACTCCCTCACAAGCTACGCCAACGCCCAACCCTCCAGCTATAAGCACCATAACAAACTCACCGAGGTCACCTTATGCTACACTTGCTACCCCAGCGGTTCGCGGGCTGCTCAAAACACTAAATGTAAACATCGAAGATGTGCAAGGAACAGGAAAGGATGGACGGGTACTTAAGGAAGACGTTCATCGGTTTGTCGCATTGAGAGACAGCCAGGTCACCACCCCGTCATGCCAGCCAACACTACAGGCAGAGACTGTGGTCCCTCTCACACCCGTCCAGTCCCAAATGTTCAAGACGATGACCCGATCGCTGAGTATCCCGCATTTCGGATACGCGGATGAGCTTAGCATCAACAACATAACAGCCCTGAGAAAGAAGATCGCTACCGACAAAAATGATCCAAGAAAGATTACGTTCCTGTCTTTCGTTGTCAAGGCAGTGTCCCTTGCTTTGAATGAGTACCCAGTCATCAATGCGAGACTAGACACCAGCAACCCTGACAAGGCACAGCTTATCATGCGACCAAGACACAACATTGGGATTGCGATGGACACGCCGCAGGGTCTGATAGTGCCCAATATCAAAGACGTGGGAACCCGTTCAATCTTGGACATCGCCCAGGAGATCTCCCGTCTAAGTGCACTTGGGAAGGAAGGAAAGCTCACACCTGCTGATCTCAGTGGTGGCACTATCACCATCTCAAACATCGGAAACATCGGAGGCACGTACGTTAACCCAGTGATTGTTACGAATGAACTGGCCATTTTGGGAATAGGAAAGGCACGGACAGTGCCTGCCTTCGATGAGGTCGGCCAAGTCATTAAGAGTGAAGTTGTAAATTTCAGCTGGAGCGCGGATCACCGCGTTGTGGACGGCGCCACGATGGCCAGGATGGCTAGCAAAGTCAAGGAACTTATCGAGTCTCCAGAGTGTATGCTTCTGAGCCTACGATAGCCTGGAACCGTTTTAATTAGGGGTGCGATGCTTAGAGCTATAGATCAACCTTCTAATGAAATTGTCATGTCTGGCCAGACTGATATCATCTGCAGAGCATGTTTTACTGTCAACCAACTAATGTCAAGAACTCTGGGTCCCATTTTTATCTTTGACTCTTAATTTATGTTGGTTTTAGGCTATGAATGGCCTGACACAAATATGCACAGTGGTAGGTAGGTTGGTTGCCTGCCTGCCTACTGCAAGCGCCTTTCCCTCCAATAATCCAACTGGACAAACACAACAGTTCCCCCACCCATTCTTCTTTCCAACTCTCTTCTCCCATCTTCCACTTTATCTCTTCTTCTGCTGTCTTTTCTCAATTCAATAACTCCTTACTTCTAGGGGTTAAGAACTGCGCTCTCTGATACTCCCTGAGGACGCACTTTCGCCGCCGACATGGGCACCAGAGGCCTAGTCTTCGTCCGTTGCAACGGTAGATACTATATCTACTACAATCACTTTGACAGTTATCCTGAGGGCCTGGGAGAGGCTATTGTGGCCGAGATTCCTGCAGACCCCGAAAAGTACCAAGGTAAACTGCTGATCATGCACTGTTTGTTGGTACACGCTGACGACAACCTGAAAAGAATGGCTGGAAAAAATGAGACAGACCTACAACCGCCTCTCCCAGCAGTTTGAAGAGGATGTTCTCTGTGTCTCCCCGAAGTTCGGCCAGCCTGGTGGCATGTCTTCACGCAGTGAACGGTATCGCCGAAGCTATCTGGCTGTAGACGATCGGCTTGAGACACCTCCTACTCAAACTGTGTTGGATGATGACGACGTCATATTTATTGAATGGAGATACACTATTGACCTTGACCGTGAGCTGCTCGGAGTCGATCACGCTGCCTTTTTCAAGCTGGAAAAGCTCCCGCATTATCCAAACTGGAGTGATTTCTTGAGTCTGGACCGTCGTCAGCGCAGAATCCTGAAGAAAAGCACACCAGCAGACCTCATCGGCGACGCAACAACCAAGGTTGCAGTGAATGACAGTTTGAGGACGAGATACAAGACTTTTGATGTAGAGGTGGATTTGCCGGCGGTCCTGAGTGGTCATCCTCAAGCGAACAATGCTTCCCGGGAAACCCTATTAGTTAAAGGAATGCGAGGCCTCTGCAGAAAGCACCGGTCAGTTCTGGATGCTTTCTATTTGGAGTGGACAGACAAGTCTTTTCCATTCAGAGAGATAGCGTTTGCCATTTTGTCCCTTGCCGCTGGTGAGGTATCTTTTCAATCCTTGCGAGACCTCAATAGAAGTTATTCCGGCGAGGGCTTCTTTCTCGTGCCCAATAACGACGACCCCGACGGCCAACAGACCCTACTTCCTAGATTCCTCCGCGAGTGCCATCGCGCAGGTGCAAGCCCTGGAACTGCTCCCGAAAGCAACCCTTTTTGGCTCGGAAATGTCCTGGTTTATTTGGCACCGCAAATCAATCTCATCGAAGTCGAAGAATCCGCAATTGCTGCAGCAGTCAATGCGGGCCTTGAACGAGGATTGAAGGCGTTCCATGCGATGGTGTTTTCTATCTTAGACTTTGTCCTGATTGAAGTCCAGGAAGAGGAGAACGGCCACGTTCGGGTAGTCAGGTCTCCTCTGGTGAACCTGGTCTACATTGACGACAATACTTCACGGTTTGCCAAAGGGCCCCGTACCAGAAATCCAAAGCCCCTGACGTCCGGCATTACCAGTAAACCTCAAACGCAGAAGGAAGACCAGGAAGACCAGGAAGACCAGGAAGACCAGGAGGGTAGCGATAACGAATCAGAAGTCGGAAATGATGGTGCTGATATTGCTTGCCTTATGCTGTTACAATTCTTCGACGCAGTGACAGATGGGTACCTGGCGGGCAGCAAGTCTTGCCTACTTCCGAACGAAATCTTAACTGCGATCATGGAGGCCTCTGACCATCAGACATATTTAGCCCTTGCTAGGGCATCAAGCTGCTGCAGAAGATTTTATTATCGCAAATTTCGCCTGAACGACGATTATGCTGTTGTTGACCAGAAACATGCAGTATCCTCTACTTCGTTTACTCTGGAGGACCTGAGTTCAGGCCGCCTGATGTCCGCAGTTCTTGGCTCTGGCAACCGTAGTGAGTCAAAAATCAACCTGAGCCCTGTCATAGGAACACAAACACCTACCAGGAAGAGCATTGTCGACGAATTGAGCCTTACCTTCTCGGGTCTCCCGCCAAAGCGCCCCCCTTACACCGCAGAAAAAGACATGCCAGCCCAGTAAGTACAAGATTACTTCTCAGTTTACTACCCGAGGCCTAAGAATAAACAGAGATCGATGGTGGGGTGTACTTCCTCTGGATGAGCCAGCTACGCAGCCGCTTTTCCAATGCCAGGATCACCTCTACATTGGCTCACTTGAAAGTGCTTTCGGGCACTACATCATGAGGACTATAAAGGCACAGGATCCTGACAGATTTCGCGACCGTTATTACCGCCTTAACGGCGCTCGATGGCGATGTCTCGTCCCTCGTGGATATAGAGAGCTGAAGGCAGACGTGGGTTGCAACGGTCTGCGCATATTCCTCAGACATGGAAAAGACGAGAGCGCAGAAGAATGGGGGAAGACAGTAGAGTATGCTTTGCGGAAGCTCCATGACAGGGAACGTTCCAAAGCCTATTCTTTCGACGGAATTTCCAGAGGAAGGCCGGTTGTCGTGGCATTCCAAAGAAGGGTGAAGCTATTTTACTATGTCCACAAACGTGTTGAGCAACCTTCCCCAGTAACGACTTCACTCCCTTACTGTGCCGAGCTTGCCACAAGATGCATGGAGTCTGACCCTAGCCGCCGACTTGTCAATTTGCTTCCCAGCGACGAGCCCATCAGCTTGGATAACAAGGACGACCGAGAGATTTTTGAAAGCTGGATACGCACTTTCGACAGTCCCGCATACGAATACACAGAGTGGGATCCCTTCACAGGACAGCATGTGCCCGTACGCCAGGATGAGTGAGCTTGACAAGTAACTAGGCGGTTGGCGGTGTTGTTCGACGATTCTTCCTGCAGATGTCATCATGACTCTTGGTTTGCCCTAACTCCGTCAAGGTCTCGCGGTACAGGTGAAGGAGCGGGCCAGACTTGGAGATCCTTTGAAACCTTTCTTTTAATGTACAATCATTGAAAACTTGAATTCCTACTTTAGTCCATCTTAATGAATTCTCAATCCTAAGAAACCATTCATGCGCATAACTGCATGCTCTAATATAATCAAACCGGGCTGTATACTTGCCGTGTGATGAAAATACTGAAGCAGATAGCCAGCGGTGTGTCGGATCGGGTCCCAGATGAGGTTGGCTAAACCGAACGAGTGCACAAAAGGTAGGTCGATTCGACTAGGTCGGAGGTATGGATTCTTTTTCTTTCCGATGCAGTAAGAACTCTTAAAGACTAGTAATTAATCTGAAAGTCTGAATGAGGAACTGGGACGAGCTCCATGATACACACACACACACTCTCTCTCTCTATATATATATATTAATAAATAATAATAAAGAAGAAAGACTATGGGCAATGAAGGTTAGTGTGCCTGCTATCGGGCTGTCATTGCCATATACTCTACAACGTTAGTGACAACTGCAATAACTTCAAGCTTATCAAGCCTGTTTATTGCTTACATCACATCACTTATCAAGTGAATCTTAATTTTCCTGCTATTTTAGGTACCAATTGAACATGTCTTACCCGACTAGTATAGTGTGGTATTTGTTTGATTTCCATGTAAGTCAGGGACAAATAAGTTTCTTTATGCGCGGTCCCGGAACAGTCAGATAGTGACATGTAGGTATCTGCTGTCTTCAGAAAAACATGGTATGGTGAAAAGTGCACTTTGTGCGTAGTACTGGAATGAGGTGGATAATGATCATGATAGAAACACAACATACGATGCAGTGATACACATGGATACTTCGGCGGCAGAAACGGGGTGGGTATATGTCGATATTGCTGGCTATCATATCAAAATTAAGCAACGCCCCGACCAACTGGAAAGACTCATTACACTCGGGAAAGATCAGACTGGTGGGCAAGGTGTAAACCATCTAAATTCTAAGCCGCTGGGGGAGGGACAGCGGCCGCCGGTTGGCTGGTCGGCTGCGGCTCTCTTCCTGGGCCAGGAGTGGCGGAACCAGGCGGGAGCTGGTGCTGAGCTTGTTGGGCCGTTTGTTGGATCTGGATCTGTTGTTGCCTGGCTACCTCAGGTGTAAGGGGAATTTCGGGGGCGAGACGGTGGAGGATGATTTCGGATTGTTTAAAGTACCGACGGGCATCTAGACGGCGGTTGTAGTCAGTAAGGCGGAAAAATACAGCGGTATGTGACGATGGCGTAAAATCATAACCGGAAAAAGAAAGGAAAAAGAGGAAAAAGAGGAAAAGGGCGAACTGGGGACGGTGGGGACTGCCACGTGAAGAGGGGCGGGAGTTTTAGCGTGGGGGTTCTCAGCCGGGGAGACGCCGGACACGGTTCGCCTGCAAGCAGCCGGGCCGACGCTGCGCGACTGCAATTTGACTGGTCCGAGAGTTTGTTCAATAGCCGCCGTCGGCGTTTGATAGGTGACCAGGGCAGGTTATATTGGGCCGGGAGGAAATCGGCGGTGAGAATATGATTCAGGCACCAACGCATGTGGCTGAGGCAGAGTTTGCAAGGGGCTTGGGTTGAGGGGGTGGGGAAACGGGAAAGACAGATCACGACGGCGCGCAAACCATGTCGGCTTACCTTCGTCGATGAGGACCAAGCTCAGATAATAGCGCGTCGAGAATTTCATGTTGACGTCTCGGAAAGTCGGGGTCAGGTCAAACCCACCAAGGAACAGACGGATCGGGATCGTTTCGCCTGCTGAGGGTCAGCAAAGTTCCGATGACAGGTATAGTATGCTGTCTATTATCGTTTTCTTCAACTCGATAAATGCAAAGCAGCCCAAATTATCGCGTTTAGGTCGCGCGAACAGCGTGGAGGATTATGCAAGAAAACAAATGCGGTCCATCGGCTTACCTCTCGAGGGTGATCCATCCATGATCTATGTTATGGTTAACCAATTAGCAAAAGACCGTGCGTAGGCTCGGAGCTGAAGCTATAATTCTGATCACTAACCTCGAATCGCACCAATGTTTCGCTCTCATTGTACTCGTTGGGTCGTGTGCCAGTCGTTTCCCGCCGAATGATCGATAGCTCCATGTGCTTGATTTTCAGCCGCACGAGGAGAAAGTAGATACGTCCCACAATGACATCCTTGAGGTGATACTTCGATTTAGAGTATTCGAACTCAATGTGCAAGCAGTCTTCAATACCGACGTCCATCTTGATCGGGCTGTTGGTCTCTGGGGGCATGCGATAAGAGTAAACCCATATGTCCTTCTCTCGGATCACATCCGCCATGCGCCTGGATACTGTCACTCGCACAAAATACCGTAGCTTGACGTTGATACCGTTGTACGATTCGTATTGTTTCTCGACGTTCTTGAAGTTGAATGGGAAGGTCTGCGGGTGCTGGAGCTCGCCGGGAGCTGCCAGTTCCTGAACCAAAGATAAGAACTCGTGGTGGTTGCCTCTATCGTAGAATATCTCTATGCCAGATTAGCATCGTGCCGCGACTAACTGGGCTGATATGGCTAGGTTTCTCAACCAACACCTGCCGCGGCTGAGAAGGCCAGCTTTCCATACCTATTGTTCCAATAAACTGCACTTTGATGCCCGTGTGTTCCAGCCGCTTGCCATCCTTGGGTCGCACAGTTACGGCACCCTTGACGGATTCTCCATCCATGTACAAGGGCACCTTTTCCCGATGGCCCTTGTCCAGCTTGACATCCACCATCTGGCGCTCGTCGCCATCTTCGAGCACAATGTCGATGTCGAGCGGGGTCGAGAAAAAGAGCGAGGTCATTGTGATAACCCAGTAGAAGAAATCCCTGTTAAGACAATTTGCTAAAAAACAGATCAGGTAATCACAATCGAGGGCAATGCCCACCTGTAGAGCTCAGATGAGCTTCCTGATGGTCTGACGGCATCTCGAAGTACTGCCTGGCGGTGGGCATCCGGCTTACGTAATGTCACCGACGTTCTACTCTGTAGGGAGAACTACCGTTGGAGCTCGTTGAATCTCCATGGCTACGGTGGTACCCTCGACGGGATGAGGATCATTTGGACTTGCATGATCTGTAATGACATGTCTACCGCAACGTCGCCAAGGCTGGACCCTAACTCGACAGCAGCGTCTCAGACCGAGAGATTACGGGGTCGCTTGACCATCTATCACATCCACGGACTGCCCAGAGCGAGCCGCTTAAGCTGCCGTCATATTGACATATGCTGTCGGGCTTTGAGTAATGGAGGATAGAAGCATACTTGTCATATCTCTCTCGACAAAGTAGGAAAACCCCCGCCGTGTCAGGGGTAAGGATGAAGATTCTGTTGACAACCTTGAAACGGGCCAAGCATGTTTAGAAAACAGCAAGGAGGAGTATAATCCTGATTTCGCTCCTGCAAACGAGCGAGTTCGCGAGGTTTCTGTTGCTGCTTCCAGATTGCATGCATGCTACCCGTGGACGTATCAGTCTTCTGACTCTTGATCGAGCCGCTTAGTGGGCTTCCCCGGACTCAGCCACATCGACAGCCGCAGGCCGGCCAATCATAAAAACCCGACTTTTATTCTCGATGGAGAGAATTATTTATTGCATCCATACTACGTACTCGGCTGTCGGAAAATCAGGCCTGTCATTCTTGGGCTCCTCCAAAAGCCTGGTGAAAGCATTGGGCAGCTGTCGGCCAGTACCTATGGATTTTCTCCTCAAGACTGAAAGTGATATCCGACCAACGTCATTCCTTTTCCGACTGAGCTCTCTCCAAGCACGGTACGAAGAACATGCACCCCACGTCACACTGTCAAGAAAGGCCTTGAGAGAGGAGCCTCGTAAGGTACCCAACGTGGGGGTTTATGCAGACATATTCTTCGGGTGGATTCGAATAGTTAATAATACTTGAGGTGAATCAGTTGATCTGTTTCATTTTCCAGACTTTCAGGGGCATGAATAATATGATGCAGATTCGGCAAGTGGGGGTTCCAGCAAATTCCCGAATCTTGATACAACGAGGAGCAGTGGCTGCTGGAATACTGGTAGTCATCATATTGGTGACAGTCCTTGCAAGAACATGGGTAAGGTAACATGAAAGCCATTCAATCCCAGCGATCATGGAAGAAAAGTACCGCGCTACAATGCAGAGGTGCATCATTTTCCAAGGATGTTTTCAAACAAATAATTTCTACTAGTTTCCCACCATGAATCATGATGGGGGTTCATGCGACGGAACTTCGATCAATACGTGACTGCTATATCCGGTTTAGCGTGGGGGTATACAACGGCGAAACTCAGGATTTCCAACTGCGACGGCCTTCTTCTATGAACCATGATTGGTTCCTGGCAAAATTCAATACATCTTCTCCCCTGGCCCTGGAATAATAATAATAATGCTAGTACTAAGGTGGTAGTAGGAGTCTTAATCTTAATACATCGTATCTCGTACTTTGCTAGTAGGTTCCAAGTTTCAGCGGAGTGTTTCGTATGTTTGCGATCCGGCTCCCCGGCGGATACCCAAGCTGTGACATCATGTACCTAGCTCGAATCCGAAAGCCACAGTGGCGCAATTACCAAGGTTATTGTCGTAAGTACTAAGGTAGGTACTACGTAGGTGAGTTTCAGGCTGCTCTGCTCCTCTTTCGCTGTGTATGTCCTGCCTATGGACCCTACCGGGACATTGGATAGCCTCACCCAGCTCAATTGATATCGTCGTGTACCACAGGGAGTCTGTATAAACAGCAAACATTTTGTGCATCTAAGATCAGCCGCTAATTACCAGCCGGCTGGACTCTCTCAGTTGGATCCCCCACTCTCCCCCACTCGGCTGTATTGGATTTCACTCTGTATTATTATTCCTCCTTTAGTTTAATCGCCGACCTTTAGTAGTAGGACTAGGACTCCGATCCGACTCCTGATATATCCAAAAGTCCATCGCAATCCATCGCCCAGAAATGGAGGCACCGATATACTACTACGAATTTTGGTTCAGGCCCCACTGCCGCAAAGCAACCCAGTCCTGAAGGCGAGCCTTGTATTATTTAACCCTGGCCTTACCTGCCGTCTCGCTCTCTCGCTCATAACCTAATTATTCTGTCTTTTACCTCCCCGTCTTCTGCCTTACCTACTTACTTACTTCCCTACCCCTTGTGCAAACTAAATCCCTTTGTCCCATTGCTACCTCATAAGCTTATTTTTCACTCTCACTGAAGCAGGCAATCTCATTATCTCTGGGCTTGTCTCTTGTACAACAAACTCAGTTCACCTCTGCCCAACTTGTCCCTGCGCATCCGGAACCTTCCCAAGCAACACTGCACCTACCCACCAACCAATCTCCATTCTCTCTCTCTCTCTCTATATATATATAAAGAGGATCCCTTCGTCGTGTTCCTCCAAAAATGCTATCCACCAGTGGACAATCAAATGCGGTGGTAGACCCATCTCGCACCAGAGCCGCAGCCCTCAACGGCAACCACACCTCATCCACATCCAGCACAATGTCCGTCCCGCCTACGAACCTCCAACATATCTGGGTTGTCACCGGTCCCGCAGGAAGCGGCAAGAGCACCGTGGGGAAATACCTCCAGCAGGCCTTGGGCATCCCGTACCTAGAGGGCGATGATGTAAGTCCATCCTTATCCTTCCTTCCTTCAACTACTTCCGCTTCTTCAAACTATAAGCCCGTCCCGCTCCGGTAATTCAAAGAAACAAAAACTAACGAAACTAGTATCACCCCAAATCCAACAAAGACAAAATGTCCTCGGGCACCCCCCTAACCGACGCAGACCGCTGGGACTGGCTCATCTCACTGCGCTCCGCCGCAACCGCCTGCCTCTCCCCCTCCCCGGAAAACAACCACACTCCGCCCGCCGGCGTCGTGGTCGCCTGCTCCGCGCTGAAGAAGAAATACCGCGACGTCATGCGTGTCGCCGCCTACGGCGCAGACAACGTGCGCATCCACTTCGTCTACCTCAAGCTCGACCCGGATGCGCTGTACCAGCGGGTCTCGAAGCGCCAGGCGCACTACATGAAACAGAGCATGGTGGAGTCCCAGCTGAGAGATCTAGAGGAGCCCGAGGCTGGCGAGTGGGATGCGCTCACAGTGAATGTCGTCGGGAACATGGGTATGGAGAGTGTCCAGGGGGAGGTGATGCGGGTTGTTAGTGAGGAGCTGGAGAAGTTTGGGAATTGAATTCAACTAAATTGCCCAGTCCGGAGTTTCGGGGGTTACTGGGTCCTCGCCTTCGCGTTTCATTTTCGGATCTTATTGGATTTTCAGATGGGGTAGGTTTTACATGCATAAGGTACATGGCTGGTGTTCCTGGTGTTTATACATAGCGTTTCTTTATTTCATGGCAGCGTCCGCAATCCAGTGTTGTGCTGTGCTCTGGGTTTCATATACCCTTGTCATTCTAGCGCCATACTATGAGAAAAAGATCGCGAATCTGATTGATCTGAATCATCAATTTTCCTACCATAAGCAAGCAGTGTGTTGGCATTCAGTATCGCCTCCCAAACCGCGCACTACCAGATCCAAGATGCTTTTCCATAAGTCTCCATCGTATCTTCCGTGCTCAAGTACCTACCTAGTACCGTATCAAGTCACTCCCGCGAGTGTACCTATTGCCAGATGAGAAAATGTCCGGACGAATAATGAGCCAGGTACTACTTAGGTAGTGACTACTGCCTTAGTAGTAGTACGTAGTACAACACAGTTGAGCCCTAAACTACCGAAGGCTACCATATTCATTCCATTTCGTGGGCACGCAGACAGAAACAAAACTGCCCAATTAATGACTCTTGAGGGTTGCTTCCTCGATACGCTTTACCTGCAGAACTTTGACGGATCCAGGAAAGATTGCATGCAGGTGGGCCGTTGGCCCGGATTCCAGAATCTATTTAGGTAACTACTCCCTAGTGTATCTTACGTTCTTACAGTAGTAGTAGTAGTAGTAGTAGTAGTAGTAGGACTGGTATCTACTAGATAGATAGATCCCTGGGGGCTGACTACCTCTGGTATCTGGGGAATGTCAGGATTGGGCACATTAGATGAGGGTGAAGGATTCAATTGAATATATAAATGTATATACATATACATTTTCAAAGTATATTTCTGCGCTTAGCTTAGATTGTTAGGGCTTACGGGCTGACTTTATGTTTGTCTTCGGTAAGGTACTACGGTAGTGGGAAAGCAACTTATATTGGGCTGTTGGCTGGTGCGACTGTCTAGATAGCTAAGTAGGTAATTCAGGAGGGGTAGGAATGCCTAGTACGGTAGGATTACGGTAGGTGTTGAACACCGAGGCAGTGCATTGCAAAGCCTTGGGGGCTGCTGGATGCAATGAATTGAAGATTTGACAGGGCAGCTTCGTGTGGGTTTCGGGATATTGTGTAGAATGTTTAGGGATATGCTAGTGTGAATGAGTGTGGGCTTCTTGGTTCTCTAACCTGTTCTGGGACATGTTGGAGCGTGAAAGCTGGAGGAGTGCATGGTAGAGAGGGGTGAAGGATGAGGTCTGCCTACTTAATATGAGAATGGAAATTCCATACAAGCTTAGCAATTGGCGCATGCACTTCATGACCTATCCGCAACCTGCAAAAGCCCCAACGGCCCAGTGCCGGGATGAATAGGAAAAGAAAAGAAAAATGTACAAGACCTCCACTGTCAAAGGGCATGGCATGATATGTAACCGGACCTACGCATTACTCCCAACCTCGTGCAGTACCTCAGCGAGTGCATGTAGAACTTCCCCACCACCTCGCTCTTTGCCGGCCACCTGCACAGCTTGCACAACAAGCGGATAGATCCACTCTAGATGCTTCTTAAAATTCAGATCCCCAGCATTAGACGCTGTCTTCATGCTTCCCGATGGGGGAACGGCAGAAGGCTCACTCCGAAGGTTCACCATGCGCTGAAGAAGATGCAAAAGAGCCTTGCGCGCCGGTGTCGGCTGGGGCATGAGACCCCGCAAGGGCTGGTCTGCAATGTAGCTTTTCAATGAAACAGCGCATCGAAGGATGAGGTACGGCGATACCGAGCGCGCTAGTAGGACTCTCCTGGAACTGTCATCCATCGATTGTCCCGTCTCGGTGGATTGGCTGGCATTATCCGAAGAAGATGAGAGTTCGAACATGGTATCTAGAACAACATATGCCATTCTGGTGCGTGTGGTTGGAGGTGGGTCGAATGTTCTGCCTAGGCGCACTTTATATATGTCTTCAAGCGGCCTATTCTCTCGGTAATGCGGTGGTAAATCATGTCGCTGTGGTAGGTAAATGAAGGAGCAGTGGAGCAGCGCGCATGCAAAATCGCGCCGAACGGAATCTGGGATAACTGATGAGCCAAGGGACGGGATGATGAGCGATTTCAGTTTATTGAATGCCTCTATATCGAAAGCTTCGTCGGAAAGTAGAGTAGCTCTAGGAATAGACGCAGTTCGATAGCCCCTGGCAGAGATAATGCCATTGGCAGTCTCGACAACGCATTCCCAAAAACGCGAGATCTCAGATTCCCTTGCATCCTCATACCGTTCCTCCACGTGAGGAATGGCTACCCGCAGAATGTCCAACGATGCCGTGGTTGACTTTTGCCACAAACTTGGCTCACGGTCTTTCCCAGCCCACTCATACCGCTGGCCGATCGGGGTCGCAAGGTGCTCTAGGGCACTTGATAGTGAGCCGTCTGCAAATATATCTCGTTTAATGCCATGCTCAGTGATGTACCAACTGAGAAGATCAACTGCACTTTTGGAGAAAGCAATATAGGTTGGTCTTCTCGTATCAC
This sequence comes from Aspergillus egyptiacus, assembly GCA_025688805.1. Classification (NCBI taxonomy): domain Eukaryota; kingdom Fungi; phylum Ascomycota; class Eurotiomycetes; order Eurotiales; family Aspergillaceae; genus Aspergillus; species Aspergillus egyptiacus. The sequence goes on along the minus strand of MU628523.1, from coordinate 47,781 downwards.
TGCTCGGAGACCACCTTGTGACAGCGGAATCAACGAACTCCGATAGGCACAGGAGGATTTCGCCCTGCGAGTCGTCTTTCTCCAAGCATAACATTCTCACGCAGTCGATAACCAGTGCCTGCAAATCTGACGGGCGGTCAACGTCAGGTGAGTATCTGGGGCATACTGAATTCCAGATGACCGTTTTAATGTGTCGTAAAATAGTTTCAATATCGCCCCCCGTCAAGTCATCCTTATATAAACGATATATTTGCTGGAAGGTATTCAGGAATGAAATTGCGGCGTCTTGGTTAGGATTTTCCAGGTCCAGCTTCTCATCGTGGTCTGTAGGATGGCCATTAACCCACACCGACCACGCTGCTTTTAGAGACTGCTTGCTAAATCCGCCTGAAGGTTGAACACGCAAAAGAATGCCCGACAGGCTTGAAAACACAGCCTGACTGAACGGAAGAAGGCGCAAGCTGGTCAGCTTTTGGAAATAGTCAAGCAGTCGCTCCCAAGAGCTGTCGAACAGGTCATCTTGGATGATCGTCTCGAAATAGTTGGTCACGAGGTCAGAAACCCCTTTGATGACGAGAACTGTCGTCTCTATCCATGCATTCGGCTCGCCGGAACTTTTACCACTGTCAGTTCGCACGTTGGCAAAACTGGCCTCGATCTGTTCAACCATCCGAAACAAAACGCGGTTCAAGCATAGGCACCATGCCTTAGGAGAGAGTAGTTGACCATAGGCATCAAAAATTCTTAGGAGAGTATGGACCGCGCAGTTCCTCACTTCGGCTCTGCTATCAGTCGTGAGATCCACAATCCGTAGCAACAGCAATAGCCAGAGAGCATTCCTCGAGACAGAAGGATCAGCTGACTTCGCTAATTTCGCGAGCATATCCTCGCTCACGGATAAGTCGAGGCTGCTTTCAAGGGAAAACCGTTCGGTGTGATCTTGAAGGAAATCGGAAATGTTCCAAAAGGACGACGTGGTGGTAAGCGAGATATTGAAGACCTGTTGCTGCAAAGCAAATTTGGCAAAAGATTCCACGAGATCCAGGCGGCAATGTGATGGCAGTTGAGACAGAAAGTCGGACGCTATGAGCTGCAAGCTCTTGTATGCCACCTGGATAAGTCGAGAGGAGTCTGCTATCAGCGTTTGTCGTCTTTCCGTGGTCGTCGTTGTTCTTTCATTCACTTCTGGGTTTGGTGCTCCAAATACACTAGTTATGAGACCAAAAACAGTTGACCAGCACTGATCAAAGGTCTCAGCAAACTGCTCCAATATCGTCTTCAGTGTTTCCAAGCTCTGCTCGTGGATTTCGACGATGGAAGCCGAAGGCGAGCCTAGCGAGCAACCGCTGCTTTGGTAAAGTAGTTTGATCTGTGATCTCAAGGTTTCCAGATTTCTCAATTGCCGTGCGTCCCTTTCCGCGTTACTTTCTTCCACCCTTTGCCGCATGGTCTCGAAAATAATGCCATTGAGAACTTCATTCGCATGTATACGAAGTTCTTGGTCAACCTCTTCGTTGGCCGTAGTCGACATGAGCCGATCCGTAAGATGCTGCCAACCTTTCCGATCGTTTTCAGCTAATGATGAGAGTCTTTCAAGGTTTGCCTGAGCCAATATACGTGCTCTCTCCAAGACAAATCTGAGCTCTTCATCCTGAATGCGGATTTTGCCCAAGGCATACGACACACGTCGGGAGGATCTACGCATCTGACCTGAGCTTGGTTGCAGTAATTGGGTATTTTCCGCTGCTGTCTCGAAAGCCTCTGATACCCTAGGGTCCTCTGTTGTTGCTGAAAGGTCCAAGAGCGCAATCAAGAAGTCTTGAAACGTGTCGTCCGGGTAATCACTGGTACTCTCAAACAACTTGGCTGATGCTGTTTGTACAGCCATAATTTCTGTCCCGAGATTACCCTGGGGCACGTCACCCCCAGTCCCTCCTGAGAGGTCTCCGGAGCTGACAATAGCATTTTGTCCTTTCGTTGGAGACTTGTTGATCAGCAAATCTGCATCCTGCAGAGTACCAAGAACTATCGACCAGGCGGGTCTGTCCAAGGTAGGACCCAGAGCGATGCCCAGATTGAGCAAAGCACGTAAGCAAAGGAGATTCCTCGTACTGAGAGACAGAACCGGGTCATTTAACGGGGCCGCAGGGCCTTCTATAGGTGTCTGCGGAGTAACTCTAGAAGCTTCATTGCTTTTCTGTCTTTTGTGCGACACTTCACCTTGTCGAACACTCGGCGTTGCTACCGGGGAAGAGGTAGACCTGATACTGCTCGTATCAGCCGGCATAGAAGCTTTCCCAAGAGTAGTCAAGAAGGCATCTCTAGGAGTGGATAACCTGAGGAGCCCGGCCACATGAGCCAATTTCTGGAAAGAACGAACAAGATTGTGATAAAAATCATCATCCAATGCCGCATACAGAAAGGTCGAGCATGTCGCAAGCACAGCTGGCCAACAGTCTTCCACAATTGCGGCGCAGGTTCGGATTGCTGAAAGTTGAGGGTGAGATTCCAGCTTGAGAGGGTTGATGGGCACAGGGAACCTTTTGGTGGACTTTGAGCGTTTAAGGGATTCTTCCCTTTGGAGCTCCGGCGAGCCGGTGGAGCCCCCATTTCTTTCATTTGCAACGCGATTTTTCTTCTTCGGTTTTAGATCAGGGACAGTAAGCGGCAGTATGAACTTCGCAAGCCCTTCAGCAAAGCCGCTTATGCAGTTCAGCGCCAGGCTGTAGATGTATGTATCGGGCGGGGTTGGAGGTTCGGTTTTATCGAGCAGCTCTAGATAGGGCGAGCGAACTACGCTCCACTGACTGCTGATGCCTGGCGCACTGATGTCGTTCGATGGAACCGTAGTCCCAATAACACCCGCCACGCCTCCTACCTCAAGGGTTATTTGCTCATCAGTGATAGTTGAGTGTTCCGCACGCGAAGGTACCGTTGAACGACTGCTGACACCAATCAGAGACGGCTTTTCAGCTGCCAAACGGACAAGCGAGGCCATATGATCTCGGAGTATTCCCTTCCTTCCTTCTCTCCCATCATACAAGGAATGGATGAGCCTAACGAGTCCCGGTTCGGCATACAGACCTCGAAACATCTCCATGCAAATCACCCGTTTCCAGGATGATGTTCCATCAGGCTCAAGTAGGTGAGTCAAAAGCGAGAGGGCCATTTCACATTCGGCAGTTAGCAGTGACAGATACCGCTTAAGCAGAATGAGAAGGATCCTGGCTATCCGCACAGTTTGAGCAAAAGAATGCCTTTCCGAAAGGTATCTAATAGCCATGGGTATCAGACGGGTCCTTAGCACATGTGTGAGCTCAGGATGATCAACAAATAGTTGACCACTGTTGAGTAGGACGCTTTCAATCAATTCCAGTGTAAATGTTGGCGACAAGGATTTGGTACGCAGAAAGTGCAACTGTTCGCCATCTGCGAGGCAGCAAAGGTCATCCAGAACCTGGACGGTTTTAGCGGAGTTCATACTAGACAAGCGAGGTCTAGAACTTACCCGTAGAGCATCTAATGCAAAGTAGCCTATTTCAACAGTGTTTCCATCAATTTTGATGGTAGTTGTCGGCCGGTATTCTTGAGGGTTCTCTATAACGATATAAGCCTAGTCCGAGGAAATCTCGAAGTGGGAACTTACGATCCTCCAGCGATACTCGCTCGAATGTGGAAACAATAAGCTGCTGGAGTGTAGCAGCTGCCGTACTGGAGACCGCCAGGGTCTTGCTGGACTGTAAAGTGGCGCATATTTCAAGCGTCGTGACAAGAAGCTCGCCCCCTAAGTGACTGGAATAGTGCTGCAGCAAAGCGGGCAGTGTTTGCAAGATCTTAAGTTGGATGTCCAGAGCTTACAAGCATTAGTCTTGGTGTAGCATGCTGGGAGACGACAACTAACTCAGACTTGTGACCTCCTTCAGCCCACCGAGAACGTCTTTCAACCGTTCGGACGGCAATGAACGGGAAGCAACCAGCCGCTGCAAACAGACGACGCCAATTCCAGCAAGTTTCGCATGGCGACTATGGCAGGCCAGAATAAATGGGTTAACAAACCTGGGCTTGCGCACCAGATCTGGCGGGTCGCTTAGTAAATCGCTCCTAAACAACTTCCACAGTTTCAAATCTCACCAGCAGTTATTTGCGCCTCAGATGTAGAAGGGAGCGCCTTCAAGTCATTAAGAGACTCTTCAGCAGCCTACAATGCTAGTCAGCTGTGAACTCTGACATCCCGTCTATTAGGTGGTAATAATATGGATGGAGATCTAACATTTCGTAGATCAGAATTCTTCCTTTTTGATTCTTGAATAAGATTCAGAAGTTCCGACTGCAGGAATTGAGAGGACATTTCCAGCAATACCTTGCGGGTCAAAGCATGGCCGGGAGCAGTCCAATCGGTGGGTAGGTAACACTCAAGCAATAGCGACCAGATACACGGGTTTCATTAATGGTTGGTTATGACAACTGACGTATGAGACTCAAAAAAAGCTCGCAGCAGTTCAGCTCCAGCTTCAGGGAAAGGCAGTCAAAATTGCCAGCATTGTTCTTTAAAAAAAGGACGCAAAGATTTCCAAGTGTATAAACAACTGCTGCGAGTCGTTCGCCGTGGCATCAAAAGCGCCAAGACTGCAGTCCCGCACGTGATGCCAACCTTATCATCACGTGCAGTCCTACCAGACTTACCGGTAGTGTATCAAAATACCAGCCATTTCTCATGGCATTTGGAGGTACTGTAAGCAAATTACTACCGCCATATCGTGATCGGCCACGGATAAGAGAGCAGTGACGACAGCCCCTCTTTTACTTGTTGATTTATTCTGAGAGACCTTATTCTTGTCCACCCAACCCCCTCCTCACTGTCTCTAGTTCCCTACTTGCAGAGTTGCTCTAATACTACTCAATACCACTATTCAGAGTTTTCAAACAATATGGCCGCAAATACAAAGGTACCCAGGAATTTCAGACTCTTAGAGGAGCTGGAGAAAGGCGAGAAGGGCTTGGGAGCAGGTAGGCATGCGACACCAGTTGTAGGACAACGGCTAAAATTATTCTGCTTTCAAATAGAGGCCTGCTCCTACGGCCTTGCTGACGGAGAGGACATGATGATGAGCAACTGGAATGGAACCGTCCTAGGTCCCCCTCACGTATGCCATACCGCCCACCGACACTTGCGGATGTAGCGTGCTAACGCTGTCACCTATATCAGAGCGTCCATGAGAACAGGATATACAGTCTTAACATCCATTGCGGCCCCGAGTATCCCGATAGCCCTCCGACTCTTCAATTCGTTTCGCGCGTCAATCTTCCATGCGTTGATCCACAGTCAGGAAAGGTTTGCTGCCATGATACCCCAGCATAATGAGTAACGCTAATTCGCCGGATGTCAGGTCGACCCCGCCAAGTTGCCCTGTCTGGCTCAGTGGAAGCGCGACTATACAATGGAGACTGTCCTGATTGAACTCAGAAGGTATGTTCTGGTTCCTTCCGCCTTCAAGGTACTCAATGCTTAGGTCTCTAGGTACATGGCCCTGCCGCAACATAAGAAGATCCCTCAGCCTCCTGAAGGCTCGACTTTCTGAGCCCTTTTTCTGCATGAATGGTTAGCGAGTCGAAATCGGAGTATTATGGTCGGCGTTTCGCGTCCGCTTCATTTGCTTCTCCCGTTGATCTTAGAGCATGTATAGTCTATGCATGGCGGTAGGCATGGGCATGTACAGCGAAGCTTTGCCGCAATCTATTTATGTCTCAAATACTAGGTAACCTCTCGCGGTGCAGTGCCGAGATGCCTTAGATCCTGACTTCAATTCTTACTCAACCATTTTCGCAAGTGGTCAGGCCATCCTTATGTCCGCCGATAACCCTATATTGCCCTGGGTTGATCCATGGATATGATGAGGAAGAAGATTGGCCAGCACCGAACATGCCTCCCCAGAGCTCCCTCTGATAACCACAGTGCGTAGCCTGATTGCAAGCTGGGTGGTTATATTATTTCAACATTCCCAAGGGCTCTCTGCTGAACCCTCAGCCGCTTATACTTGTTTCGTCACGTGACATGCTTCCCCACGTGCAGGTCTGACAACTTCCCTGACTTTTGAACTCCGAATTCGCGCCGCTCTCCGGAGAAAAGCTATGTATCGAGTAGTTGTTCCCAAAAAATCCTCTGTTCATCGTTTTGCATGTAAGTTTGAAAGTATGTCAGGTGTCGCTATGTGCCGCTGCTAACTGGCATCTTATCATTAGGCTTAGCACTTTACCGGGCGCTGCTTCGACAATGTAAAGAAGTACGAAAGGCCGCGCCACAGCTCATTGCAGCGCAGTCGCACATCCGAGACAGGTTCCGCAGATATCGAACCCTTCAGAGCCCTTCACAATCTGCGAACTCATTGAAGGCCGGATACGAAGTATGCATTTGTCAGCTCTCTCCTTGGCCAGCGCTAAACCTGTCAGGCTCTTGATCTCTTACACTCGGCGGCGCGAGGGAATGAAGAGGATACCAATGTGATCAAATCGATACTTTCCGAGGCCCAGTCCGTCAAAAGACAGAAACAGAACTTGCAAGCTGTCGTGTCCAAGAAACATTCTCTCAACCAGCCAACGTCGAAACAACTCAAAAGACTGGAGAACAAGCGATTTCAGGAGATGACAAGCCGACGACATCCGGACGCGACTCCTATCCTTTCACGTCCTCGTCCTGTTGTGAGTGGTCGTCGCCACGTGCCCGTTCTCGTCAATGCCTCGGGCTTGCCTATGCTGCGCATCAAGAAGCCGCAGCCGAAAATCCTGAGCGCCATCATTTTGGCAAAGTCTAACCAACGTTTCAAATGGTTTGAGCGTCTGGAGAGGCTGAAGCAGGAAATCATTTTCGGCCAAGACGAGGACGAGTGGGACTCTTTGACGACTGGTAAAGAGTCGGTAACCTGGACTAGCGTGTTTGAACTATCTATGAAGGAGTACAGCCAGAAGATCTCAGGTTTTGGTGAGAAGAATCGAGAAACTGCGGAGGCAATGTGGAGGGTCGTCCTCGCCGAGCGCAGATTAGCTGAGGCGGAAAAGCAGCGATCAGCTGAAACGTGATATGTCTCCAGCATCTTCCAATATTACAGCTCAAGGCGAAGTTCCAGGGTTGCCATCGGGACTCTACCGGGGTGCAATTCAGGAGCCCCGGCGACCGTCGTACTTCCTGGGAACACGGATGGTGACCCAGTTCCTGGACCTCTGGTGAACATTCTTCTATGCGTCCGCCTGCTAGCGAACAGAATTACGGCGACCGCCGTGGCCTGAAGCTTTGAGAGCCACAAGCTACGATCCGCTATGGCGCAGCTAAGATGATACCTGACTGTCCACTATTGGCGATGCGCGGCATAATGCGCCTAGCCTGCAAATTCGCAGACTCAGCGTCAATCCGACAGCCAGCATGCTCTACCGCATATGAATCTCCGTGATGAGATAGAGAATCTATAATCACATGTAAACTCATAAGTTCTGAAATCCTATGCTGCTATCTTCATCTTCTCCACAGCCGGCATAGCATCTTCATCCTCTTCATCAAAGTCTGCCTTTCCAGCCAAACCTCTTTCCCATAGTTGCTTTCCCGTAAGCTTCTTTTCTTCCTTCACGGGCGCCTTCTTATTCGCCTTCTTCTCCTCCGCCTCCTTTTCCTCCTTCAACCTCTTCTCCTCTTCTTCCATCTCCTTCTTAAAGTTCTCCAGCCACGCGAGGAAAGTCTCCTTGTTTACAGGCGTACCCTGGAACTTCTTATTCTCCTCCTCCTCGGCCTTAGCAGCCTCCATCTCCTTCTCCGCATGCACAGCCTGAACCCGCTCAGCCATGAGGAGCTCGGCGGTTTCTTTCAGTGCGCTGACTAGCGTAAACACCATCGCCATACCCATATTCTCCTCGATAGTCGGCTCCAGGGCCTCAAGGAGCCGATCGCGATCCTCATTGAGATCTAGTCTGGGGTGTTTTGGGGCGTTCGGGGGAGCCGATAGCTCGAGTTTGGGTGCCACATCGGGGTATTCTTCAGGGTATGAGACCTCCAGGATTAATACCGGTGGCTCGGCTTCCACTTCGTCGTTTTCTGGGGCTTCGAGTGTTATTGATATCCGGTATGCGGTGTCGGACACATCTAGAGTTTGTGTGTCAGTAATGGTTCATTTTTGGGATACAGGCCTGGCTTTGTCGGAAGGGTCTCGGAAAGCGGATATATACCTGTGATCTCCTCAGGAAAAATGGATTCGAGCACCTCGCGCTCTTCGATCTGCTCCTCGCGACCCATGTTGACTTCGGATGCCGCTGTGGAGGGGTACTTCTGGTGCTCGTTTGGTAGGTTTGAAAACTGCTTGTGCCGGCGAGTCCGCAAGCCAAAATGATTCAGGCAAGCCAAAAGGGCTGATTATTTTAATCGAGAAGGAGTATATCAACTTCCCGAGATATTGTAGGCTGTGAAAGCTAAAATGGAGTCCGCACCGGTTCTGTTGTTGAATCGCCGATAGACATTGCCTTGGGCCCCCTCATTGTCAAACCAAGCAAACTTTCCCCGATTCGAAACCAAAATTGTTAATTTCCGCCCGATTGGGAAATCCGACTTGGATCTCAGAAAGAAACTTAGAACCAACCCGCTGGACGTTTATCTGTCCTGTACGAGTATTTGTTTGTTTAAAAAAAATATACACAGTACGTCCTCGTCTTATCGCGCCAGCCGGATTCCGTGCAAAAGATGGGAAAATCAAGACCTCACAAGAAGAAAGCTTCCAAATCCTCCGGCAAAAAAGAAAGGTCCGTCCTGAGCGCCGGCGGCTCAATCTCGAAGCGCAACATGAGCGACTCAGAGGACGCCACAAAGCTTCTCGAACAAGCGACGATACTTCTTCAGACAGGTCAGGCCGATGCTGCGCTTCCGCTGGCCCAGCAAGCGCTCGACAATGCGCCGGCCAATTCCCCGGCACAGCTTCTGGCGCTGAACTCGATTGCGGAGATCAACGTTGAGCTGGGAGAGATTGAAGTCGCGAGACAATATTTCCTACAAGCGGTAGAGCTGGATCCAAATGGGTCTACACCTGAGGCACAGGGAGGGGGTGCGGAGAAGTTTTTATGGTTGGCTCAGTTGAGTGAGCTTGGTGGGAAGGATAGTGTTCAGTGGTTTGAGAAGGGAGTAGTGGCCCTCAGGAACATAATACAGCACCTGGAGGGCGGCAATGGGCCTGAGGAAGTTTTGGAGGAGAAGAAGCGGAAGATGGCTAATGCGCTCTGCGGCGTTGCGGAGATCTATATGACCGATCTTTCGTATGTTGTCGACCTTCCTTCAATAAAAAATTTGGACCAAAGGCTAACAGGTTACAGTTGGGAAGGAGATGCAGAAAGCCGATGTGAAGCGCTTATCACTGAAGCCCTACTAGTCCAGCCTAATTCACCGGAAGTTCTTCAGACACTTGCGTCCATCCGGATCTCACAATTACGAGAAGACGATGCGCGTGCAGCACTCTCGAGAAGTATTGAGTTGTGGAAGGATTTGCCGCCGGAAGACCCGAACGTCCCAGACTTTGCAACCAGGATTAGTCTTTCCCGGCTCCTAATGGAGGTTTCGATGTTGCTAGAGGCGCTCGAGGTGCTGGAACGCCTGATTCTGGAAGATGACCAGAGTGTGGAAGCATGGTACCTGGGCGGCTGGTGTCTTTACCTTCTCGCGGAGAAAGGAGAAGCCCCCAGCGACCCGGAAGAGAAACAAACAAACGAGGCGCCTGAGTCCAAGAGGCAGGCGTCGCTTGTAGCCAGCAGGGAATGGCTCAAGCAGAGTTTGTCACTTTACGACCTAATCGAATATGAGGATGAGAGACTCAAAGATCATGCGCTCGAATTAGTGGAGAATATGAACAAGGAGCTTGGAGAGGATATGGACGATGAGAGCAACGCGGAAGACGGCGAAGGCGAAGGCGATTGGGTAGACGATATTGATTCAGACAGCGACCATGAGATGGCCGATTCGTAATGTAAATAGAATGATTATGCATCACGATACCAAAATAGAAAAGTTGTTCTTCACCTGAACACCGGGGCATTACCTTAAAAAGTATCTCTACCTCGAGAAGAATCGCTATCAAAACGCCCCGGTACAGTATCGGAGACGGGGCCGGATTAACTAGCGTCCGATCACGCTTCCGTGCAATAGTGAAGAGCCAATTCGTCCTCCTATGGCGTGGCAAAAGCTCAATGTGAGTGATTCGGTCGGCATATCCAGAGGCTGCTAAAGGTTTCTCATTCTCATCAACAGGATGGACCTTGTTTCAGCGCCCCGTGGGGAGAGTCCGTCGTTAAAGTCTCCCGAGGCGGATGTGGAAGCCGCGGAGGTGAAACACGCCGTTGCGACAGAGAAGGCTGTTGCTGTGGAGGAGAAGCCCCAAACCTCACAGTCGGAATACGAGACAGACAGCGACGGCGCGGAAGACGACTGGGAAACTCAGTCCCTCTACGAGGATGCTATTCAGATGCTCCGCGACGAACAACTCCGTGACGGATGTAAGTAAATCTCCATGGCCCAAGTCGAATGGTTCAGCCGACTGACTGTGTCTCGTCGTTTAGCGATCCCTGGAGCCTGTACTTTAGAGGAGGCGATTTCTCTTCGAAAACGGCTGCATCAGATTGGCAAGGCGGCTTTTGTGGAGGAAACGATCGGTCGCGACACGGTGTCGGCGAAAAAACTGTGTACCGCATTTGGGCTTCTGCCTCCGGCTTTTCTTGAGGGTGCGCCTGATGAGGCCTATCATCCTTTGCTGGCGATCGCCATCTCGCGGGAGTTTACGAGGCGTCAGAAGCTAACTGAATACAACTCCGTTGATGATGCTGTGAAGCTGCTGAAGGAGTCGAAAAATATCATCGTCTTGACTGGCGCAGGTGTGGGTATAACCGCGCTTGACTTAAGTGTGGTAGGGGCTAATTTGGCAACTAGATTTCCACAAGTCTTGGTATTCCTGATTTCAGATCCAAGGATACTGGACTATACTCGCAATTGGAGCACCTGGGTCTAAGTGATCCTCAGGAGGTGTTCGATATCCACATTTTCAGAGAGGACCCTAGTATCTTTTACTCAATCGCAAAGGATATCTTGCCTACAGAGAAGAAATACTCGCCGACTCATGCGTTCATTCGGCTGCTCCAGGACAAGGGGAAACTGCTCACCAACTACACCCAGAACATCGACAACATCGAAGCCAATGCGGGTGTCCTTTCGGAGAAAATTGTCCAGTGCCATGGCTCTTTCGCGACGGCCACCTGTGTCAAGTGCCAGTATAAGGTTCCAGGAGACGCTATTTACGGCGAGATCAAAAGAGGGGTGGTTCCTGAATGCTCTCAATGCCGCAAGCAGATTGCTGAAGATACGCTCAAGCCGCAAGGACAGAAGCGTAAGCGTAACAGCACTGGTGCCCACAAGGATAGAAAGAGCGAGGGCGGTGATAGCTCTGACGAGGAAGACTACGAGATTCCCACGCCAGGAGTGATGAAGGTTGGTTAAGGAACCAAAATCTCTTGGTATACTTCGCTTGCTAATATCATACCGCTCAGCCGGACATCACTTTCTTTGGCGAGGATCTCCCCGACGAGTTCGGGCGTCGTCTTCTCGACCATGATCGGGACAAGGTGGACTTGGTCATCGTCATTGGGACCTCGTTGAAAGTCGCACCAGTTGCAGAGGTTCCTGGCGTATTGCCGGCTCAAGTCCCTCAGATTTACATTTCCCGCACCGTAAGCGCTCCGGCCCGCCGCACTGTTCCCGAAATATTCTAACACTGTACAGCCTGTAACACACACGAGTTTTGATATTGATTTGCTAGGCGACTGCGACGTGGTGGTGTCTGAACTTTGTCGCCGGGCCGGATGGGAACTGAAGCATGAAATGATTCCCCCGGACGAGAAAGTGACTACCACTCCAGTCTTTGGTTATGACTCACGACATGTATTCAAGGTTGTCGGCGCATAGCGGCGGAGTTTGCGGATGTTACTTGGGCTTCGGTCGGTTCTTTATTGAGGGATGGCGTCATGTTATGATATCTGAGGACGGCTGGCAGACTGTTCATATCTGGATTTTCTTTTAATTTTCTTTTCCATCTCGAGGGATTCATCCGGGCTTGTTTGTTGCTGAACTGCATCTCGATAGAGGGCATTTGTCTGTGTATTTTATAGAACGACTACGATGAGCTTGAACTTATTTATTCTCCCTTGATAAATATCGATTTCCTTTTCGAACATCACCAATTAATTTACTTTGCACTGTTGTGAATTAGGTGTGTTGATGACTGCTGGCTGCTATACCTACTCTCCCAGTTTCATTCTCTGGGAGCAGGAAAAAATCCTCCATATCACACCACACTGTCCGAGCAACCATCTGAACGCTCAACCAGCACAAGTAAAAAAAGTCTATACTATCCTCAGCAAACCCGAATTCCGAAGAGTGTTTCTTGATCTATCAGACTTTAAACTCCAGAGGCAGCACGAGGATGGAATACCTCATTCGCTTCGCCCAAGCCCACGAGACCTTCCGACGGCCGGAAATTCAAGCGCTGGCCGAATTAGCGAATACAGATCTCGAGATCCTTTCCTACGAACAGCTCGTGAGTTTTTCTTTGTTATATAATTTTCCGGTCCTTTCTTTGCACACGCAATGTGCAGCCACGACCCAAGTCCCAGCACTGACATCCCACCTACCCCTCTCTCATACAACTGAATTCCATCGACTAACAGCATCCAGTCCCCCTACTGTCTCGTGCGTCTCCCAAATGAAGAGGCCGCACGAACCCTCATTTCTCGCAGCATTCTTGCAAAAGATATCTTCGAGCTCTGGGGCCAAGGCACCACCTACGAAGAACTGCACGCCGATGTCCGCAGGCGGACACAGCACCGCTGGGCAGAGTACAAGGAGGTTCCGTTCCGATTCACGGTAGAGACCTTTGCGGGAAAGCGCAGCTCGACTCAAAAGCGAGATATCATCCAGTCGTTCGCGTATCTCGGCTTTGAAGGCCCTATTACGCTGAAGAATCCGCAGGAGGACTTTTGGGTCCTGGAGCAGTACTATGATCCCACGCATACGCCTAGTGCTGTTTCTGCTTCGGATCAGGGGCAGGGGCCCCAGCCTATAGGCGGGCCGGGGTCGGAACCGGTGAAAATCTACTTAGGACGGTGGATTGCGAATAGCAGTCGCGAGATCGTTAATAAGTATGATTTGAAGAAGCGGCGGTATATCAGCACGACGTCCATGGATGCAGAGCTGAGCCTGATTACGGCGAATATGGCTCACGCTGCGCCGGGGAAGTTGTTCTATGATCCGTTTGTTGGCACAGGCAGCTTCTGTGTCGCTGCGGCGCACTTTGGGGCTCTTACGCTCGGGTCTGATATTGATGGACGGAGTTTCCGGGGGAAGGAGATGTCGAAGGGGAAGCCCTCGGGCGTTCAGATGAACTTTCAGCAGTATGGGATTTCCAGCAAGTTTGTCGACACGTTTACCTCGGATCTCACGAATACGCCTCTTTTGGATCGTCAATTTTTAGATGGTATCGTCTGCGACCCTCCTTATGGAGTCAGGGAGGGACTACGGGTTCTCGGCGCGCGAGATGGTCGTCGCGCTGAAGAGGTCATCATCGATGGAGTCCCTGCGCATTAGTATGTTCTTTCTCTCGTGCATCTTCTTTCAGGACCCGAAAGCTAACTCCGTCAGTCGACCCGGCTACATTGCCCCCAAGAAACCATACGGCTTTGAAGCGATGCTGAATGACATCCTCGCCTTTGCAGCCCGGACCCTCGTCACTGGTGGCCGTCTCTCCATGTGGATGCCAACTATCAATGATGAGGAAGTAGAGCTGTCAGTTCCTATGCACCCGAATCTGGAGGTTCTCAGCGTCTCGGTCCAAGCGTTCACGACTTGTATGTACCTTCTAGGGAGCTAACCTCACCCCTAGTCTATCTGTTCACTGATTAACACCTAATTCAGGGTCCCGTCGACTCATCACATACCGGCGACTCCCAGAAGGAAAGTTCTCAGATATATCACTCGCGCGGCAAAGGGATGACTCAACTGGGGTTTCAGCTGATGATTTGAATGCGTTTAGGAGAAAGGTCCGTCTCTCTTTACGCTCCCCTATCATATATTTAGCAGCATTCTAACTTCAAACAGTACTTCATGAAGAACCCAGGCCCGAAACCAACAGTTCCAGCCTTCCAATGATATAACTATCCATCCCCACCTGATAAAAATCTATATTCTGAGACAAATATGATACCTTGACCAGCACCTCACTGAGTATATACATCCGTCCACACACTCACATACCTACGTATCTACATAGACCCATGATGACCTTCATAATTTCCCCCTCTCTCCACCCCCAAACTCACCTAACTCTTCCACATCAACCCCCTCCACCTCCCTCACCCTAACAACCTCCCTCGCAACAGCCTCCCTCAGTAAACCCGCAAGCTTCTCCCCCTCCTCATCATCCAAATCCTCCCTCGCCCCGCGCCCAAACATAATAAAGCTCATTTTCGCCGCTGTCCCCGCCGCACCCAGAGGCGGTCTCGGCACAATATGGAAATGCACATGCGGGACGACCTGTGCGGCGCCGACCCCTGTTCCCCATGAATACATATCAACATTAGGCACCATATCACCAGCCAATGTAAGAAAAGAGAGAGAGGGTCGAAAGAAAAACAAAAGGAGGGGAGGGGAAACGTACCATTATTCTGAACAACATTCCAATTCCAGCTCTCATCTGTATTCGAATTTGAAACTGAACCTTCTGTGCTTGGTTGTTGACTTTCCCCGAAGATTGTCCGCATCACGGCGCGGGAGAGGATGGGGAGCCATGTTCCTAACTACAACCATTATTTATGTAAGGTTAATACACTTCGACCTCCCAGACATAATTTCAAGGGAAAGAGAAATAAAAAATCAGAAGAAGACATACCTCCCGACTAACTCTGACGCTCACTTCGCCGAGTTTCTCGCTATGCTCGCGTGGTACCACGAGGAGATGGCCCGGGGTTAGGGGCATGATATCCAGAAAGGCAAGGACATGTTTCGTGGAGAGGACTAAGAAGGCGTGTGAATCTGGGTCTTCGCTTGCTGGAGATGGAATCTTTGCTATTACTGCCGTTGCCGATGATGAGTCTGCATCGGCGTTGGGGTTGCGGAGGAAGGTGGAGGTCGGGATTGGGGGGTGTGCGCCGGCGATTTTACAGAATGGACATTGACGGGAGGACATTCTGGGTACGTGATGAAGACACAGTTGTGCGAGATCAGGCCGTCAGAGGTGGAATTAGACACGGAAACAAATACTATATAGTAGGAAATGCAGATGTTTGGAAATTCCTTGGGAAGTCGAACTGTATGAACTTGGAACCTCGGTTGCGCCGAGCCTTCGGATGAGATAGAGCAGAGCCTCAGCAGGACACAGCACGGCGCATGCAAAGTACAATGTAATAACCATCAACATAGTATTACTCTATGCAAAGTGGGGAAATTCAAGTATCGCTGAATCTGAAAACAATCATTAAGCAAAGATGAAGCATCCCGAAGACACCAAGAAAGTTATGGAGAAGTCAATAAAGCAAGTATAAAATGCGCCAGACACCCCACCAGAAACTGAAGAATGCCGTCATAAACATATGCAAGAAGCTACGGTTACCCATCACCAAACAAAATGCCAACATATTGAAATCAGCCAACTCCTCTCCCGGTCTTCTTTTCCGACCAGCGTTTGGATACTTGGGTCATTGAGCGTGTTTATTCACTGTCTCTGAGGGAGTTGTACGGTTCTGAGAGGGCACTCTCGATGTAGAGGTGGTGATATTTCTTGGCCCATTGTCGTGTCAAGATGGACGCTATGAAAATAGTCAATAAACGTACGGATGCGGCAGACTAGGAGGCTTTTTACCTTTCAGGAACTTCTTGCTGGCATATTTTTTAAAGAATGCCTCGTGACAGACGGGACGGTGGAGGTAATCAATCATTAGCCGGAAGACGGGATCGATCTCGTCTTCAGTGTATCCAGCATAGTGAGCGAGAGTGGCATCCTGATATTATCGTGAGTATCCATGTTCGCTTGGCGGTTTGAGTAACAACTTACCCATGGACCGCGGTCCAGAATCAAGCGAGCCAAGTACATGGCTGCCGCTCCCACGTGACTCTGGGGATAACACAGGAATCTATGGTCGAGAAGACTAATTTCCATAAGGTACTTTCCGAGGGTACGCGTCTGAATGTCGTAGTTGTCTGCTTTGGAGATCCGGCGAAGGAAGTTCATGGGATTGGGGTAGCTCATGTTGTATTCGAGGGTGGCCAGGATGTGTCGCTCGGCGTCCAATATCTCCTTATCAGTGAAGGTTTCATCGGCGACGTGACTGAAGTTGGCCACGTGTGGTGAAAGGACTTCTTCGTATTTAGATGCAATAAACATAGCAGCGACCCCGACTAGCTGCAGACGGTCCAAGGCGACGACCTCAGCGGAGAGGAAGCGATCAATGATGTTGACAGCGAGGAAGAGGGTTTCGGGAAGCAGCCGGAAGCGGGTGTGAACTTCAATGAGCCAGTCCACAAGGATGCCGCGCATCTTCCACTCCAGGTCAGGTTGGTGGTCAATGTACTGAGGGTTGGGTAACGTCTCCATCTCGAGATCACGTAGGTAGTCGAATATTTCCACGACGTACTCGGCGGCCATCAATGGGTCGTCCAGATCCTCAGTGTCAAGGTCGGCAACAAAGTCGTCAGGTGCTGCATCTGTTTTGGCCTGAGATTTCGCATCTTCCTTCACAGGGGCGACCTCTTTTATCTTTTCCACGGCCTTCTCGATATCGACCTTCTTACGCGGAGGCTCCTCTTGCTGGATGGACTTTTCTTGCAATGATTTCTGGCTAGATGTGCGCTTCACGGCGCTTCCCGAACCGCTTCCGGGTCGTTTCGTCTCAGTGGGAGTAGGCTTCTTCGCGTTGTTGTCTTTGGCGCCGAGGGCGGTGCGAGATGAATTGTTACGACTGAGCTTCTGAACTCCTCCGGTCTGCTGAGTAGCTTTTGACGTCAGACCAACCTTCGACGTGGCCTTCTTCGCGTCTTTGGCCTCCCCATTGTCCGTCTTAGCAACGTTGCTCACATCACCAAGGGCGGCGCGTCTCCGGGTGCCCGTGGCGCCGGTGGCGGCTTTCTTGGTCTGAAGAGGCTTCTTGAGGGCTCCATTGGAAACGGGGGCGTTCTCTGACGTGAGGGCAGCGGCCTTGGCCCGCGTCACACGCGTCGAAGGACCATTTTCGTCGTTTTCATTCATCGTGCCTCGTGTGCGAAGGCTGCGAGTCTGACCAAGAGCTACCAGTCAATTGCAGAGTTCTTCGCGTCTTAACGTTAAACAGCGTTGAAGCTGGGAGTAGACGCGTCAATATCAAGGGGGGACCTTACCGGAGGCATGATTAAAAGGGACGAGGTTCGAGAGACCTCGACAAGTAGGGAGAAGTGTAGGATACAAGAAATAAATCTGGGGATCTAACGTTCCGCTGCACGTCGCTGTTCAGTCAGCATTCCCAGAGAGATTACTCTAGTGGGGCCTGAATGTCCCAGAGACAACAGCATTGGTGCACTTACCAGGCGCGAGTATGCCGGATTCTCAACCTGTCAGTGGTGATATGCAGGCTCGACTAGGTAAACCAAGAGGAATGCGGAAAGCCTGTCGAGTCGGATGGTATATGGGTTTGTTGATCCTAACCAGTCCTCAATCGAGGTTAGTCACGTAGTCTCCAGTCGCGCCGTTTCTTCCGTTCCAGCTTGAAAACTCTTTTCAGAGCACAAAGGAGACTCGGAAGAGTAAGATACAAAAAGTAACGCGAGAAAATACAAGGAATTGGGCGATATATGTGAATGGGGAGAGATCACTAGAGGAGAGGTTGGATGATGGGGAAAAGATGGGTAGGCCACTTGACAGGGCACAGGCGGTGTTTGGCCCTATTCCTCTCTAGCGTGGAAGTTGAGACCAGCAGAAGGAAAGATGGATGACCCACAGCACAACTTGCCCGCTTAGGCGCGTGGATTTAGTCGGTCGTGACGTCGGCGAAATGAACTCGATATGTGCAGGTGTTCCAGGTATTCCGCTATGTACGTAAACAAGAAGGGCTTTTGAGGAAGGAAAGGAAGTGTTCCAAGCTTTGCAGTGAGGGTGAGGAAAGGAGAGAGAGGGGGGGAGATGAGAGTTATATGAGCCTCCAATGAAGAGATGCTTGTATTGTATGGGGCGTGTAAATTAGACCACTCACAGGTTTAAGAACTGGAAGATAAAGGGCGTTGTAAGATGGTATTGGTACCGTCAAGGCCGTCGGAGCATCATCCCTCAGCGGAAGTTTCCAAGGCGATGGAGTCGAACAGAGACAAGACGCGTGAAGCAGCGCGGCACGATCGCCAAAATAGTGCTCGTTGCCCGGCAACCGTGTGTCTGTGGTCGTGACGCTGCACTAGCCACAGTACAAGCAGTGGCGGTGCTATCCAATTCGGTTGTCACGTGATATTTGACGAGCCACATCCGCAAGTGGATTCCCAGGACATTTTTGCTTCAATATCGGGGCCGAGAGAGCAGGCGCTGTTGCAATTTGTCACCCATTCCTCGACAGCTTATCGGCCAGTTCGAGGATTTTGGAATCAGCGCCGTCTGATTCTCTCTCCAGAATCTCAATTTCTCCTGTCCTTCGAGGGAGTATGATAGTGCAGTGACCCTCCGCCTACTCGCTTCAATCTTTCCGCAACTGTGCTGCTATCTCCGAGGCCAATTGGTTCTCCCGCATACTACTTTCAGTATGCTCCAACCTCGGGCAGCCCTCAGGGGCGTTCAACTGCCGCTTAGATTCCTGTCGTCTCTTCCGTCCCGCGCCTACTCTACGGGCGTGCAGCAAAACACTGAGTCTCCGTACCCCGCCGAACCTTCAAGCTCGACTTTCGACCCGAGCATTGCATTTAATCCTCCTCCGACTCGTGACGACTCTGGTGTCTTACTCCGAAAATACACCCCCCGGACTCCTGGTATTCGACATCTGCGAAGACCGATCAATGATCATTTGTGGAAAGGTCGTCCGGTACATAAGCTGACCTTTCCCAAGCGAGGTCACAGTAAGGGTGGCCGCAATAACTCGGGAAGAATAACCGTGCGACACCATGGTGGTGGTCATAAACGCCGAATTCGCATAGTCGATTTTAGACGAGATGCCCCCGGTCCTCACACGGTTGAGCGTATTGAACACGATCCTGGTCGGAGTGCTCACATCGCTCTTCTCCGCAGCCACGAGACTGGAAAATTAAGTTACATTTTGGCAGCGGATGGTATGAGAGCCGGAGACGTTGTGCAGAGCTACATGGCTGGTATTCCGGAAGACTTGTGGCAGAGCATGGGAGGAACTGTCGATCCCGGTGTACTCGCAGCTAGAACTGCTTGGAGAGGAAATTGTTTGCCTCTTCACATGATTCCCGTCGGCACCCTCATATACAACGTTGGGTTATATCCGGGTAAGGGGGGGCAGCTTTGCCGTGGCGCTGGCACGTTCGCGACGGTTATCGCTAAGGGCACCAACATGCAGTCGACTGCCGAACGGGAGCAGCAACAAGGCCAAGAAGGTGAAGAGGGCGCAGAAGAGCAGAAGCCGTTGACGCAGCGCGAAAAACAGAAGCGGGAGCGTATCCTCTCTCATGTCTCTATCCGTCTTCAGAGTGGTGAGGTCCGCCTTATACATAAAGACTGCTGTGCCACGGTTGGTGTGGCCAGCAACCCCAACTACAAATACAGACAGCTCGGAAAGGCAGGTCGATCACGCTGGCTCAATATCCGACCGACAGTTCGTGGTCTTGCCATGAACGCTATGGACCACCCCCACGGTGGTGGACGAGGCAAGTCCAAGGGTAATGTTCACCCGAAAAGTCCTTGGGGTTTGCCGGTATGTATCCGCACCATATTCGTGTATTTTCGCCTTCAGGTCATGGTACACTAACGTCGTATACAGGCCAAGTCTGGATGGAAGACTCGCCCCAAGTGGAAGATCAATAAAGCTGTCCTTGTGCCGAGAGTTCGCAACCAGGGTAAGCGTCGCAGAGGTTATAACTGAGCAGGACGCCTTGGTTAGCGGAAGATTATGTGTTACCTCTACATGTATTGTATTATACGGTTGTCTTTTATTGCCTAGGGAATACAGGGATTGTATATTGTATATTGTGGGCTGTAGAATGTCTGTCCTTGGGCTTTAGCTTTGCCAACCCCTCGCGACCTTCAAAATCCGAAGAGATGACCTATGAACTATTCCAAGTTTGCTGTCTAGTTTACCCAACTAATGCAAGGTGTTCAGAATGTGGTACAGTTAACAGAGGGTCTTGCAACAAGACAACCGGAAGCTTTAAGTTCTGGATAATCTCATCGCTCGCCAAAGCGAAGATGGGTAACTGCTTGCAAGATGAATCGGCTCCCTTTTGAAATGGGAGGTCTCACCTGGTTCGTATTCGGCTGGTTTCGCTGGCTCAGGAGATGCGAAAGTTGTGTCGTGGCGCAGTGCTGCCTACACTGATCCTTCAACATAAATTATTCATCAATCAATCAAGAATCCCCTTTCGATTTCGCCCTTCTGTCTATGCGGGGTCTTCAACCCTGCTCACAACCCCTTTGCGATTGAGGTTGAGCGCCTCTGAAGGCTCTGTCCTCCGACTTCGATCAAAAATCCTCTTTCCCGGAGCGCGGCCTGGCCCACGCCATCCATCGTCATCGCCAACGCCAACGCCATGGCGGGCTATCTCGACGATCAAAGCCATCCGCAGATCCACCATGATACTGTTTCCTCCCAGTCCACGCAAGATCCGACGAGTCAATTCCAACAGCAGGCCACGACAGCCACCAGTAATGGCGACAACAGCTTTGTTCCCCGTCCTAAGCGCATCGCCTGTGCGGTCTGTCGGCGCAGGAAGCTAAAATGTGACGGAAGAAAGCCTAGCTGTGGGACTTGCTCCCGGTTGAGCCATGAATGTACCTACGATGAGGTACGGAAGAAGAGCGGTCCAAGGCGGGGATACGTGAAGCAGTTGGAAGCCCGATTAGGTGTGTGGATAACCAGCTCTGCTCTTTTGGAATGTCCTCTGACAGCTATCAAACTATAGCCCAGGTTGAGACCTTGTTGAAAACGCAGGAATCACCGGTTCCGCAAACCCAAGCGCCGACCTTCTCCGTCGCTCTGACAGATGAGCCCACCGGGATGACTGGAGTGCATGCTGCGGAAAATACCATAGACAAGTCCAATACCCCGACAGAGGGCACACAGGCGGCTGGCCAGGCATCGTCCTTTACGCCGGAGGGAGTGGATGCGGAGAACAGCTTCGGATGGGATATGATCAGTTTGGGGTTGGAGGAGCCTCTCCCCGCTCGGGAGGTTATTGACGAGCTGTGGGTTATCTTTTGCGTACTGGTGAGGGTCTTGCTCATTTTTTTACAGGAATCGGATCTACTTCGAGAAAACACATGCGTTTATACCGATCATACATCGTCCCAGGTACATGGCTGCTATGGATTTTGCTCCCAACTCACGGCCTCCAGCATGTCTACAATACATGGTCTTGTGCCATGCAGCCGTTGTCAGTGAGAAGTACACACACTTGCATTCGATCTTTTACCAACGCGCTCGGAAGTATGCCGAGTTGGATCAGATGAAAGGACTCGGAGAACATGTACTTAGCTTGGCACACTGCCAGGCTTGGCTCCTCATATGTTGTTACGAGTACAAGATGATGTTCTTTCCCAGAGCGTGGCTCAGTACCGGTATAGCTGCCAGGCTGGCCATAATGCTTGGTTTGCATCGACTGGATGGCGAAGGTCTTGAAGTGAAGCTGTGCCTGCCTCCGTCGAAAGACTGGGTCGAAAAAGAAGAGCGGCGGAGGGTCTTTTGGATGACGTTCAACGTTGACAGATATGCAAGTATCGGGACTGGATGGCCCACTTGTATTGATGAAAGAGATGTGAGACTTTCATGGCGTTCTGCACTCATGGTTATTGAATTGACTCGCGTAACAGATCATGACGGATCTCCCTGCAAGCGAAGAAGCATTTGTCAACAGCAAAGTAGAGAAGACCGCTCGCATTAACGAGGTCTTATGTGGCGAGGAGCTTGCGACACTCTCGCCTTTTGCAAGCGTTGCGTTTGTGTCTTGTCTACTTGGCCGCAATTTTACACACCTCCATCGCCCCGAACCGCAAGACAACGACAACGATCTCAACGGTGTTTTCTGGCAGCGCCATAGGTCCCACGATAATATCTTACTTCACTTCGCGCTGTCGATGCCGAGCCACCTGCGGCTTCCAACTGGAATGGCCGATTCGAATGTACTTTTCTGCAACCTGGCTGTCCATACATCGACAATATGCCTTCACCAAGCGGCGATATTCAAGGCCGAGAAGAACAATATGCCGGAACAGATTATACTTGAAAGTAAACGAAGATGCATTGTCGCCGCCGACCAGATTTCTAGCATCATGAAAATGGTCAGCTCCATGGATATCAGCAAAGTAAGTACAGACTCGCGCAATGTCTACAACCACAAATTACCTAACAGCTCCCAGATGAACCCTTTTATATCGTTCTGCGTCTATGTGGCGGCGCGCGTCTTCGTGCAGTATCTGAAGTTCCGGCCCGACGACACAGCCGCTCGTTCTTCGCTGCAATTCGTTTTTTCCGTCCTCGATGCGCTGAAGAATCAGAACCCTCTCACCGAGTCTTTCCTTGTTCAATTGGAAGTTGATATAGAAGGTACACCTTTTCAAAATATCCGGTTGGCGGCGACTACGAAGTCTTCACGGAAGGCACTATCCGGAGAATTCCCATCCAAAGAGGTATGCATATCTTCATGTCACCATCGCCAAACATACCGCTGATCTTATACTTCACAGAATGCTCCGAACCCAAGTCAAATGCCCTCAAAGCGTCAGCTCGCCCTCGGCTTAGCCGGTGATGGTCCTTGCTCATCATGGATCCAACCAAGTCAGCCCCGCCCAGTCGATCCACCAAAGCTACCCTATCTCCCTCCCCGACAAAGACCGCAGCCATCCCAGCAACCCAAACCCGCCTCCAAACCAGCATCCCAACCTCCACTGCACACCAGCAACCTCCCCAGCTTCAGCAAAGCTCCCTTCGTCCCTGGCGAATCCACCCCCAGCGTCCACCTCGACATTGAACCCCCATCCCGCTTCTACGACATCACAAACTCCGCCCCTGGGAGCTCCGCCTCTTCAACCCTGAACTCCTCATCCAACACCTCCTTCATACGAACCCAGAACTCCCCATCGCCGGAACGGGCCCATCCCTCTTCAGCCATAGCCACATCCGTCCAAGAGCCTGCGCGCTTCGACGGCACAGATACAAACCAGTTCATTCAACCCTCCACATCCAGTTCAACCGCAAACCATAATCCGTTATTCGTCATGGATCAACTCAACCCGTCGGCTTCGGATACAAGGCCGCACGCTATGCCATCCGCATGGGATTTTCCTATTAATGTCAACGGTGATATGAATGGTCCCAATGCGGATGTCGTCGATCTCATGATGACGGACCTGAACACGTTTAGCGGTGCGCAGTGGGCGCATATCTTGGGGTCTGGGGGCTGGAACCCGTGACCACGCTGAATATGTCAAGGAGTGTGATGATACCTTTTCTGAAATTTTTTTTTTTATCTTCATGTTATGTGTAATGAGCTGTGGGGTTGCTTGGAGTTTCTGGTTGGATGCTTTTCTTTCAAGTAGATATGGGTGCTATTTTGATCTTATGTGTATGTGGGAGTTGAAACATGGGTCCTGTCGATATTTGTAGTGATCATGAATATGATGGCATCTCGTCTCTGGAATGGTGCATTGAGCCTGATTAGCAGGAAGGAGTTTTTTGATATCTTTCTTCTAGTAATGCATTGCTAAACGTATATATTATACGACATAAGCTACAACAACAGGATATCGCAAAACGACTCGGACTACCTAGGTACCAGGTATAGGTACCAGCTACAAGCTACAGCTACAAACTCCCACCAGCAGCGCCAACAATCTTCAACCCTCCCGGCGCCGACCCATCCGCCGTCGTCGAATAAGCCAACCAATATCTACTCGGATGCCACGCGACAGCCGGGATCCCCGTATTCGAACCACCGCCCGTCGGGACCGTATAGACGCTTTCCCCGGTCTCAGCATGGAAGATTTCGATTCCATTCCCGCCACACCCAACTTCGTCGCAGGCGCCGCAGATGAAGCGGCCGTCGAAACTCCAGCTTACGCCGCGCACGGCGCCGCCGTTGGCACTTGAGACGGTGCGTCGGCAGATCCAGTCGGAGGTGTCCCAGAGGGAGATGAGGGCGTCGCTACCGCCGATGGCGAGGTAGCGGCCTGTGGGTGCGAGGGCGATGGAGAGGCAAGCAGAGGTGTGGGCATGCAGGGTGTGGAGGGTGGTGAAGGAGGGGTAGGAGAGGATTTTGACGGTGCCTTCGCCGGTTGTCGCGAGGAGGTGGTAGGTTGGGTCTGAATGGGGTGGGATGTGGTTTGAGAATGTCGTGGCGTTGGTTTGGACCGGTTGCGGGTGGGAGTCGAGGATCTTGTAGGTTGTGAGGTTGGGGTTGGGATTGGAGGCGTTTGGTGCTGTGGGTGGTTGTCCACCAGGGAGGAGATTAGGCGATGAAGGTGATTCGACCGAGATTGGGACGAGGGTATCATCCTATAAGCGTGTGTGTTTTAGCTGCAATGAATGGAGCTCCAGTTGCTTTGCGAGAAGTTTACCTTTCGTCCAGCAACCAAGACCCTGCCATCGGCGGACCACGACAACGTAAATGCTTCGCCGCCGACATCTAGACGGCTCACGCACGTCTTCGAGCGTACGTCCCATATCCGTACCGTGCCGTCCGTAGAGCAACTAGCGAGCTCTGAGTCGCGGACAGGGTGGAAGACGACTTTTTCGATGCCGGCAGTATGGCCGCGGAGGTCGGTGGAATATTTCACCTGCGAGCGTTCCGGGTTCCAGATTCGAAGGGTGCGGTCAGCGGAGCCGGTAGCGACAAGTTGACCCGTGGGATTCCATGCGATTGTGCGAATCCTGCGGTATCCCTAGACGCATGAGCTTCGCTTCTCACGTACAGAAGGTAGTTGCGATTGAGACGGCGGGCTATCCGGCTAAAACGTACGTATGAGATCCGGGTCCTCGCGCTATGGGATCATGATAGCTTTGCGTCTTGAGCGATCCGAAGCTGAACGCGAACCGCTCCTTGGGGAGTAGATTGCGCCGTGGGGGAGCCATCTTCTATTTGGGTAGCTGTTGTAGCTAGCGGAGCTCGTACGCCCCGAGGGGCAGGTGTTGCTGGGAGATTCGTCACGAACGGATTGTGATTTGTTGCATGGAAAGGTACAACTGGGGAGAAATGCGACAGCAGTGCTTAGACAGACTGGTCGAGCTTTGCAAAAACTTGACTGGGGAGCTGGGGAGCTTCATTTGATGATCGCAACATGGCCAACAATTTCAAAGATTCGCCCGTGACATGGAGGCCTTAATGCCTGAGGCAGTATATATTTTACAGGCCTTGAACGCCTCAAACACCTCGATATCATCCCGCGACAATTCTCCAGCGTCTTTGCACTTCATATTCATAACCCCTTCATTCATCTCTAGGTTGGATTCAGGGTGAGGAATTAGTGGAACTGGCAAGGCTGCTTTGGGATTGGGCCAATTCTCTGGTCGACTACTTTCATCTATATTTTCAAGCTCGTCTGCTACTACTGAAAAGACGCACTTCATACATCTCATCCAACTTGACTCGCCATGTTCGAATTAGAGGACGACGACGCCTCCGGGCGTGAAAAGTGCTACACGACTGTGGATCGGATGCCTCAGTTCATCGACCCAAGGCAAATCCCAACTAGGAAATCCCCATTCTCAGCAATCTCAAACCACCCGTTTGTGCATACAGTATGTTTACTTTTCCCTTGAACTCCCTTTCTCGGTATACAGTGTATATGCTAATTACAACAACAGGTCGAAGTCACTTTGCCCAAGGAAGTCTACTCGACCATCGAGAGCTCCTTAGACTCCAAACTGCAGAAGCTTCGATATGCTCGAGTTTCTATGACTCTTGCCTCCCTGATTGATGGGGATTTCTTCAATACCTACATTAAATCAGGTATTGACCTTCCATCGGCTTTGATTGCTATCTTTTCTTGGCCAGTATGCGTTTATTTGGTTGAGAAAACTTATCCACTTAACAACTGTCTGACTGTCATTCTACCCTTAGGAAACGTACTTATGATTTCCGAGGGTCGTTCTGGCCTGGATAACGTCTATACCCTCAAAGATGGTGAGCATTCGTTAAGGGAGGTGCTGAAAACTTTAAAAAAAACCCACTAACCTATGCACCAGGCGTCCTGAAACTAGAACTCGGAAAAGAGGATTTCGAGAAAACAGGACTGACAGGTAAACCAGTCCGCACTGGTGGAAAGAAGCATGCGAGCGAGAGATATCGTATGTGCTTTCTTAGGACTATTCATTTTAATACTATGTCAACTAATGAATCCTACAGTCGTTGAGCTCAACCTACGGTTACCCTCAATGCTGCACGGTAAAAAGGGCTTCCAGAGAATAGAATGGGCATTTAAGAATGCCCTCAACAAACCTGCTACCTGGTTATTTTTCGACCTAGGGACGGAATCGAGCGGCGTAGCAGAAGGTATCAAGTCCTGCGCTATCCGCACCGTGCCTTTCTTTTCATTTGCCGTACTAACACGAACCAGACGATCTCCATCTGAAAGGCAACAACCCCGAAATCATACCCTGCAAACCAATTCTCACGACTCATGAAAACATTACCACTCCTTCATTCTCAGACATCGGAATCACCGAGAGACCCGAGTCAGAGCTTAAAGACCTCTGCGGAGAGGTCTCCGAATGGCTAGCCATGATCTCTCTAGGATCCAACCGAGTATCCGCAAACGACAATATAGATCCATATCTATGCCGTTACGCTGTGCCGGAGATAGGCGAGAATAGAGCATCTGATATAATAAGTCTCATATGGCACGGGCTCATCCCTCCAAAGTGGATCACCCAGCTTTTAGTTACGCTTTTGTAAGTTCTATTCGCCGTGTGGGAAATCCGGAATTCGGGATAACATACTGACTCGCTGTGCTCTTCAGCCGAGAAACTGTCCCTCGTCGTTGCGGGAAACAGGCTTGGTTTACTCTTTCTGCCAGTGCACTGGCGAGGGATGCTATCGAGGGTAAGGATGGATACACAATTATGGTTTTCCCTCCGGTGAACAGTGCTCAGGGTGAAGATACTATGACGGAAGGCCAAGATGTGAAAGAGAACGATGTTCGTCACTTCATTTGTTGGGAGTATGTTGGAGCGTCAATATTATAGGAATGAATTGAATATGGAGCCCCATGTTTCTACTACCAAAGAAGGAAGGAGTTTTAGACCCGGTTCTGCTCTTATGTCTTATTTTAACTCTATATTATTGGTGCTGCAGGATGCATGATGAACTGATGAATCGCCTTCTGCGGGTGTCTTTTCAGGAATGATCTGTTCGAAAATATATAAGGCTGCATTCTACACAGCTGGCCTGCGAATAAATTGTACTAACTCTGGTAGACCTACATAGCAATGAATCCAATCCTGAATGAACCGGTCAAGCATGTATTCTTATTGAGAGTAAACCAACACATAACCTAATCCATTACGTCAAAGAGAATAGCATCCAACGAAACCCTAATCAATGACAATCCCAAACCTACCTACCTATGGATATCTATCCTTAAGACGCCAAAATAATAAAATCGTGAGCATAAAAAAAACGTATATCATCAAAATCATAAATAAACTTCGCCCATTACCCAACAAGATCATTAACCACATCCTGCAACACAGGTCTATTCCCCAGAACCGTCTGACCACTCAGTATTTTCATCCCCTTCTTCGCCGGCTTCCTCAGGCCCAAATTCTGACGCTGTTGGACGGGACTCAGCGGCTTGCGCGGCGTCTTTTTCTTAACCGACGGGCTCTTCCTCGGACTCGGAGTCATCCGGTCATATGTCGAAAGCGGGACATCATCAAAGACATGATCCTCCACTGCATTTCTCGGCAAATCGTAGACCCAGCCCCTGCTTTCCATGAGTTTCACGTACTTACCTAGAAGCTCGTTGCCATTGCGCAGGGTGCTCTTGCTTCCCAGGACGAGGAGCTTCGTGCGTGCTCTTGTAAAGGCGACGTTGACGCGGCGCCAGTCGCTGAGTAGGTCCCCGACGTAATTGTCCTGGTTGCTTCGCACGCAGCTTAGGATGATGACTTCCTTGTCTCGACCTTGGAATTTGTCCGCGGTGTGCATCTCAAGAGCCGGGAGGTGGTGTCGGAGGTTTTGCTTCAGGAGGGAGAGTTGGCTGCGGTAGAAGGTTATGACGCCGATACTGCGCGCGGGAATACCGCATGAGATGAATGATTCCACTAGCTGGGTGCATAATGTTGCTTCGGTGGGGTTCACGACCCGGGAACCGTTGGCAATATCACGAGCGGGTGTGGCCAGAGTGTCTGTGTTGACGAAGTACGTCTTCGCCGAGGGATCGAGCAGATCGCGTAGCCAGCAGCGACCTTGGTTTGTGCCTAGGCAGAGTTGGCGACTTCTGCTGGCTTGGGAAAAGTCATTAAGGTGGTGGTGTTTCAGGCCCGTAATGCTGGGTATATTCAAAGAGCGCGCTGCGACGTCTGGAGTGCCGCACTTGAGACGTCCAGAGTAGATGAGAGTGTTCGAGAGAAGCATAATGTCTTCACACATTCGGTACTGGTGTTCGAGATTCACCACCGAGGCGGGGTGCGCATCGGAAAGCAGTTTGAATAGACTGACGTCGAGACCACCTGCCTGTGCCTCTTTGTTCTGCACCAAAGGAGGAAGCTGGTAATGATCACCAACGAGGATAAAAGTTTTCGCCATTCGGATAGGGCCTAAACACACAGGCAGTGTAATCTGGGACGCCTCATCAACGATACAGTAATCGAAGATGCGCTGACTGAAAATGTTGTGGCCGACTCCAAGGCAAGTAGTCGCAACTACCTGAGAGTCCTCGTAAGCGGCTTTCAGTTCCTCAATTGTTCCTTTAGGTGTAGCTGCAAGTTCAGCGAATTGATGGATCTCAGGATGCACTTTGGCTGCTGCTCCAATGCGCAGAATGCGCACATTGTCATCTCGAATCTTCAAAAGGATATTGTCAACTGCTGTGTGAGTATATGAAGTCAACAGCACACTCTTTCCTTGAGCCACTAGAGCTCGAAGAATGTGAGCGATAGTAGTTGTCTTCCCTGTTCCCGGCATGCCCAGGACCAATGCGTAGTCCCGCGCGCTCATTACCTTGTTGATTGCTTGTTTTTGGTCGACGTTCAGGCCTGCCTTGTCCATCCCAGGCGGCTCAGGAACGGCGGTTTTGAATTTCGGCGGCTCTCCTTCAACGATTAGTTTCCTCAGCTGTCCAGCTTGGAATAGATCCTTTTCCATCATTGCGATGAGGTTACTTCGAACAATGGCCATTCCGTTACTAAACTCGTCTTTGTCGAGACGGTAAAGAATTTCTTCTTCTGGCTCCGTTGGTGAGGCAGTCGAAGGGACACTGCCGTCAGTGATCTCCATTATGCCCCGGAACGATTGGTTCATTTTGGCATCGAATCCGTTCGATCTCGTCCTGGCATTGTGCAGCCTTCGGTCCACTGCAACAGTAATACGCCTGGGGCTAATCTGCACAACATAACCGTTTGCCAGGGCAAAGTGGCCTTTCTCATCCGAAACGACTATCGGCTCACCGATGGTAATTTGAGATTCAGTAAACGAGAAAGAGGGAGAATGCTGTTTCTTGGTGAATGTATAGCGATATCGATTGATCTTTGTCCCATCCTTGTCTTCGCAAGCCGTTCCAGGCTCAATGACAATGTTGCCGAAGCACCTGCCGAGGGCTTCGCGCTCGTGGCTGACCAGCGTCCAAAGTTCTCTTTTGAATCTCATCATGCTCACCTCCTCTTTGGTGAGAAGATCGTCCCATTTCCTAAAAAAGTCACGGTGAACCGGCTTCAAATGCTCCATTGCTTTCTCGAACTCGTCACCTAGTCCACTGCTCTCGCCGTCTCCGTCGTCGGCAAGCTTGTGGTAGATAAAGCAAGCCGACTTTGAATAACACCGGCTACACATTGAAGGCCTCTTTATCATTGGCGGCAGGTGCGTTCTCTGACGTACGTATCCAGCGACCTGATTGCGCTGCTGTACCATGTGTAGAAGTTCATGTCGAATTCCCCGTATGCGCAGGATTTTTGACGTCTCGAGATAGTAGAGGAGCCCGAATGTGACCTCCACATCTGAGCTTGTCAGTCAAGAATCTAATTCAAGGACAGGATTAATTCTCACCATAGCGGTCGGAAAGAAGCAACGTATATAGCGCAGTTTGAGCGCGATGAGCCTGGTTCGTCTCTTTGTTACCTGTCTTGAGTTCGAGAGGGACAATCAGGTTCTTGTCGCCTTCACCCTCATTGCACGCAACTTGGACCGTGGCGTCAATGTTGCCTTTGAGACCATACATTGGCGACCAAATGTGCTCCTCCACCTCCAGGAGCTTGTTAACACTCAGCCTCAGTTTCGAACTATTCCGATCCTCAACTAATGATTGTTCCTAATTCCAGTCAGCCAAGAACTGCTGTATGGTCTCCAGGGGTGTGCTTACACCTGGCTTTCGCCGGAGAAAAAGATCAGCCCAGCGTTGTATGCCCGGAAGTCTGCTCATCACATGCTCGACAGCCTCATTGACGCTCATGTGGATTAGATATAGCTCCTCCACATGTCTGACTGCAACGTCTTCAATGAGGGCTCTCAGGGAAGACGTATCCCACGTATTGAGTTTCATAGCCTCCTGGAAGATCTCGTGGAAAATATTTCCAAAGACCTGGGCTTTCCCGATATCAGAAGTCTTCTTGATGCGCTCTTGGAGCACGGCACGCCGTTGGCAAGAAATTGAATCTGCCACAACCGTTGCAGATATAAGGTGGTCAGGGTGAATGATGATCATGTTTTGGGCATCATTAACAATGCAGTGACCTCTCAGGTCGAATTCCCCTATCAAATGTATATAGGAATCTTTATCGCACGGGCTGTCAAACCAAGAATCGCGAAGCACGATGACTTTGGTACGCTTTGTCACCTCGTCTTGCACCGACAAAACCTTTACGACATTAGTCCAGTGTACAGAGTTATCGGGGCTGTATAGCAAACCTTTTCTGGTTGTATGCGTCCTTTCTGGGTGACGTAAGAAGACTCAGCAATATCAACGACCAAGTAACGCTTGATGGCTTTGCGGCTTCTATAGTTCTATTTATAATATACTTAGCAAAAGACCTATAAAATATAATCACTATGAATGACGAACTTCATCTGGGCTATCTTCACCTGTTTGTGTTATGGCTTGATCCAAGCAATCCATGTCAAAGTCACAGTCGTCGAATTCATCGCTAGATGTTGCATACTGCTCTCTTGTCTTGTTAGCCGGTTCCTCTGCAATATCCGGCAGTCTTCCCGTGCCATTCTGTCCCGGAGGGTAGTCCGATACTGGCGGCTGTTGTCGGACAGTTCTAGAAGTCTTGCTGCTGGGCGTTTCGTCACATTCCGCGAGGATATCATTGATGTTGTCTGAAAATTCATCAAAATCGTCGTCAAATTCATCGATGTCGAGTGCATGGTCTGTTTTCGTGGGCATTCTCTTGTCTGCTTCCAAAGGTAAGTTCTGATTCATGTAGTCGAAAGAATGATCAACATTATTCGAAGGTAAAGCGTAGTTTTGTTCCTTATGGTGCCGCTCAAACGAATCGTCTTTCTGAGCAGGTTCCACAAAAGGATCCAGTGAAGCTTCTGCTAACTCAAGGAACTCATCGTCATCTAGGTCACCGTCACCAAAATCTGATGAGGAACCTTGCGAGGTCTTCCTGCCTTGGGTTGCACGGGAGGCATCATTGACATTGTCTCCCAACATTGCATCGCCCTTATCAAGATTAGTGGCTCTAGCTTCCAATGGAGATGCTGACCGACTTCGTCGTGACTTGTGCTGTACAGGAGACGTGGAAACCTCGGTTGGCTGTGGCCCTCTGCGATGGGATTGCTGGAGGGACCGTTCCATATTTTTAACGAGAGAGCTGAAGTGGGTTGCCTTAGAATCCCTCGGAGCCATTACGCTACTCCTTGATCGCGAGAATATAGCGCGGCCTTTATGGTGACTTTCCCCTTCGATCTTTCTCCTTTTCGCCTTGGAACTCGGCCACTCGGCGAGACAGCTGTTTGATCGCCTTAATCCCGAAGATCCTTGACCAGTTCTGGCGGAAGCAGGCGTATGTGGAGAGGACGACAGAAGGTTCGCAAAGCGCGGTTGTTGAAGGTCCGTAACGTTGGCTGTAGTTTTGGCAACATAATTGTTCCACAGGTCTGTTGCGAGATCGTTCTGCGGTGTTTTCAACAGGGTTTGGACGGACTTCAGATCGAATGACCCGTTGTGCGCTCCTCTGGTGCCGGCTAAAGGAGAGCTGCTTGGAGATGAGCTATGACGGCGCTTCCGGTTTTGCGTGGCGGGTGTCTGTGAACTCGGGTTCGAGCTAGGAGGGACATGCTGCCAGATAACATAGTCTTCCGGCGTGAATTCTTGCCCTACTGGTTCCCGGCTCAAAGCGTCTTCTGCGTTGCCGATAAGGTCCGCTAAAGGCAGCCTGTTCGCAGGAGTTTGAGGGCAATCTTTGACAGCCTTAGTATCCTCCGCCGTGAGTTGTGGATGTTGTTGATCGTCCGGCTTTGCCCCGTTCTCTTCAACCACGCCATTCAACCATGAAGTTTGGTTTTCTTTGTTTCCGTGCCCTTTCTTCGGGCTCGTCTTTCCCAGCTTGACCTCATCTCTATTCTCGTCATTGTTTTTGTACCGGAAGGCACTTAGTTTCGAGCGAGAGGCTACCGAGGCTGGAATGGGGCGAGGTTCTCTATTCAACGGGTTCATACTAATGATTTATCCCCACAAGCTGCGAGCGGCAGGGCATGTCGAGGAGGGGACTGGCTTCAGGTAATTAGTAAAGAGGCAATACGCGAAGTAACGAGATCAGAGATGATAAGGACAACCTACATATGAGGATTTAGTTCAGGAATGAATCATATAAGGAGCCAGTCGTACAATGCAACGACGGACGGAACTTCCAGGGTCATCACAGGATGCTACCGCGCCCGCTGGCGTGGTGATTTCTCCGATGGACGCGTCGAGACGCGACTGATGCCTCAGGCGGTTACGCATTATTGACGCTTGTTTGATGCCTGTACTTTTAGGCAGAAAGGCGGTATCTTGATGGTCCCGATCTGTCCTAGTTCCTTGGATCCGTCGGCCTTTTGCGGCTTCTGAACATCGTCCACCGGCGAACTTCGTCACCCCCTCCCTCGAACAAGCTAACTCCTGCGACCCCTACGAACAAGTTTACCCCGGGTTTCCTCAATTGACCCATCTCCTCTCTTTGCCCCTCGAAAGGACCCTCAATTTCGACAACGCTGTTCTTCGCGAGCTCGCCGCACTCACCAACAGGGGTCCATCGCCGTTATCGCTCTCGATCCGTTACAAGCACAAAGCAGCAATAACATACAAGATGACTGTCCGCCCATTGTCACATTGCCTCCGCGCCCGCTGCATTCGCCGCAGCCCTCAGAATATCCAGGGTTTCTCTACGCGAAGCAACCTCCGCGCTGCCGACCATGGTAACCACTACGACCCGCCGACTGGTTATCTGTTCGGTGTTAAGCCCGGCCAGAAGTACGTGAAGGAAGGCTGGGAGAACATTTGGTACTATGGTTTTATTGGCAGTCTACTGGTTGCCGGAGTTGCATACGTCTTCAAGCCCGATACTTCGTACGTCCACCAGCTATACCTGTCTCAGAGCTTTCTGGATATTCTACGAACCCAGTATCGTGAAACTAATATTATTCCAGGATACAAACATGGGCTTTGGAAGAAGCCCGGCGGCGGCTCGAGGCTGAGGGTATCCTCGAGGATCCCCAGCGCAAGTGAACTGTGTTACTGCCCGATTTTTCATCGTGCCTTGTACATAGAGTGATCAGACAAGACGATTTCGATCGAGTGGTCGCACCTATCCCAGTGAAGCTGCGTTTTCCCTGACCTAGATGGTGTTGGTTGTCTGGTATCTTTCATTCTTTTTTTCTTACTTTATTGTCCGCGCGCATCTTGACATACTGTATCATGAACTGTTTCTGTTCACGTTTTGCTTCAGAGCTATGAAATGGGAAGCGAAAAAAAAACTTCTACTCACCTATAGACCTTATCACCTTTGCCAGAATCCTGGCCATCAGAGCGGGTAACAATGTAGGGCATGTAGTTCATGATATCATTCATGCGAGTCTGCCTTTTCTAGTTATTCTGAACCGACTCGTGCTGCAAAGCCGTAGTGTCCAATTATATCTCAGGGTATATATCCGTCCTCCTAAGCAGTGGCATTTCCCTCTTGACCTTTGCTACAAGATCCAAATCAATATCCACAACAGCGATTTGCGGCTCGTATTCGTCGCCTAGTTGAGCGACGACCTCTCCCCAAGGATTCACAATCATCGAATGGCCGTAGCTTCGTCGTTTCTCATTGTGCGGCCCTGCCTGTGCAGACGCTATTACGTATGACTGTGTCTCGATTGCCCTAGCCCTTAGAAGGGTCTCCCAGTGTGCTCTGCCTGTTGGAACAGTGAAAGCTGACGGGTATGTGATTATTTGGGCATTCTGGCGCTTCAAAGCCAGACTGATCTCTGGGAAGCGTAGCTGTTACATTTCCCGTTAGCAGGGCCTGTCCAGGGCTGCCGAAATAAGTGTAATAACCCACATCAAAGCAGATAGCTAGGCCAACGCGTCCGACTACAGTATCAAAGGGCGCAAGTATTTCCATGCCCTTCTCAACGCTCCTGCACCGATATAAGTCAGTCCAGCAGATTTGAATCTGGAGAAGGAAAAGCACTTACGCGCTTTCTTTTAGTACAGGTCCATCCTTGATTTCTACATCAAAAAGATGGACTTTCTGGTAGCGCTGGGTGATGTCGCCTTGATCATCGATCCAGATAAGAGTGTTCTTAACCCTGCCGTTTGAAGCTGGTTCATGGATCCCAACATTGATATGTAGTTTTGATTCTCGGGCCTCTTTCTGTAGACCAAGAACGAATTCGCTTTCTTGCACTGACCGAGCGAGCGATATCGTTTCTGCCCCAGTTGATCCGATATAGTCCGCTGCCTCTGGGAGGAATAACGCCTGAACGCACAGTATAGGGTTAGAGCGCTTTCCCAAAGCTAGGTCCCAGTAGGCTTTACTTTCGCTCCAGCTTCAACCGCTTTCCGCACAAGTATACGGCATGCGGCTAGATTAGCCGTCATGCTTGCGGTTGAGCATAGTTGTCCCACAGCCTATCAAGGATTAGTGACGTTGCTCGTAGAAATGAGCACAAAGAATCCGACGATGACCCGCCTGTCTGGTCAACTTACTGCGATAGCCATATCTAAAAGTAGCTCAGTTGTCTATTCTGAGATTAAGAGTAAGAGAAGAGCAGGGACACATCAAGAAGATGGGCCCTGATGCGTCCACTGGATGGGATCCGATCCAATCCATCGTCGGGAAAGTTGCCCGATTGGGTTCAGCGCAGACTGCGGAATTATCAGATCATCACCGACGACGTTGAATTGTTTCTCTGTCAGCTTCCTTTCCCAGCTTTGCTCACGATAATCTGACTGGGTTGCCCTGGTTTTGATAAAGCAAAATGAAGAGCCTCCGACGTGATTTTTCGTCGGATCCTAGCACCGCCAATGTCACTAGCAAAGTCTTCATCCGGTCGACGAAAAGCGGCAAGGTGCAAAAGATCGTTCGTGAGCTCTACCTGAGACAGGATATTCCGTGCTCATCAAGACTATGTACGATATGTCCGTCGGTCGCTCCGACGGACGCGAATGGAAACAGTGAGGGATTCTTTTTTAGCCCCGCAGAGGTGGTCAGTTAGCTAACATCAAGCGTTGTAGTTGTACCTTTCGTTCTTTCGGAGCAGCCTGCAGGAACGACCGAATTTCCTCGCGGACACTACATTATCCCTGATACGAATGCGCTCCTAAATGGAATGGACCTGTTCGAACACACCGGAGCGTTCTACGATGTGATTATCCTCCAGACGGTGCTAGAAGAGTTGAAGAACCAATCCCTGCCCCTCTACAATCGCCTACTCGCCTTGATTAAAACCGATGAGAAACGTTTCTACCTTTTCTTCAATGAATTCCGTCTTGAAACGCACGTTAAGAGAGGGCAGGATGAGTCAATCAACGACAGGAATGACCGAGCCGTGAGAACAGTGGCGAAATGGTACCAAGACCATCTGCGCGCGGTCACGAAGAAGAATAAGAAGGAGAAGGCGATCCCCGCCATTGTCGTTATTACTGATGACAAGGAGAACTTGCGCAAAGCGAAGGAAGAGAATGTCACTGCGTTGTCTCTAGAGGACTACGTAAGTGGTTTGGAAGATGCCGACAGATTGCTAGACATGATCAACGAATCCAGAGAGGCAAGGGAAGCGAAGGAAGCCCGCGGGGAACTCTTCTACCCAGAATACTATTCGATGTCGAAGATGATGACAGGTTTGAGGGCCGGAAATCTTCATCAAGGAGTCTTCAACGTCTCTCCGTACAACTATCTGGAAGGCTCGGTCAAGGTTGCCGCGTTTGATAAGCCTCTTATCATCATGGGCCGTCATAACAGCAACCGCGCAATTTCTGGGGACGTCGTTGTGATCGAAGTGTTGCCCAAGGACCAGTGGAAATCTCCGTCCACCAAGATCGTGGATGAGGAGGTAGTCACCAAGAACGATAATCCTGATGCGGAAGACAACGAAGCTGTCGTAACCGAAAGGGAGCGAAAAGCCCTGCAGGAAGAGGTTCGTCAAGCTCATGGAAAGAATTTGGAGGGACGACCGCAACCGACAGCGAAGGTCGTTGGTATCGTGAAAAGAAACTGGCGACAATATGTTGGAACCGTTGACTCAAGCTCCACAGGTTCACAGACGTCTGGCAGGCGGCAGCAGAATGTCTTTGTTCTGCCGATGGACAAGAAGGTTCCGAAGATTAGGGTTCGAACGCGACAAGCTGCCGATTTACTAGGACAAAGAATCCTAGTTACGATAGATGCATGGAACCGAGACTCGCGGTATCCGACCGGGCATTTCATCCGGTCATTAGGTGAATTGGAGACGAAAGGTGCCGAAACAGAAGCGTTGCTGCTTGAATACGATGTGCAATACAAGCCCTTCCCGAAGTCCGTGTTGGACTGCCTGCCGCCGGAAGGTCACGACTGGCGTGTACCAGAGAGCAAGGATGACAAAGGCTGGGAAGGACGCCGGGACCTGCGAGATCTCCTTATTTGCAGTATTGACCCTCCAGGCTGTCAGGATATCGATGATGCTCTCCACGCACGTCAGCTGCCGAATGGCAACTTCGAAGTGGGAGTTCACATCGCAGACGTGTCTCATTTTGTAAAACCAAACAACGCTATGGACCTCGAGGCTAGCGTGCGTGGAACAACCGTCTACCTGGTTGACAAGCGTATTGACATGCTGCCGCATCTTCTTGGAACGGATCTCTGCTCCCTCAAGCCCTACGTGGAGCGTTACGCTTTCTCGGTGCTGTGGGAGATGACGCCAGACGCAGAGGTCGTTTCCGCCGACTTCACAAAGTCTGTGATTCGGTCTCGTGAAGCCTTCAGTTACGAGCAGGCCCAGTTGCGGATCGACGACCCCTCGAAGACTGACGAGCTGACACAAAGCATGCGCACCCTCCTCCATCTCTCCAAGATCCTGCGCCAGAAGCGCATGGACGCCGGAGCCCTGAACCTCGCCTCTCCCGAAGTCCGAATCGAAGCAGACAACGACGAGGTCGGCGACCCGCTCGCAGACGTCAAAACAAAAGCCATGCTCGCAACAAACAGCCTCGTCGAAGAATTCATGCTTCACGCCAACATCACCGTCGCCGCCAAAATCTTCAGCACCTTCCCCCAAACCGCCATGCTCCGCCGCCACGCCACCCCGCCGCCCCAAAACTTTGAAGAGCTTATCAATCAACTCTCCAAGAAACGCGACATGCGCCTGGACGTATCTAGCTCCCGCAACCTAGCCGACTCCCTCGACCGGTGCACAGACCCCGCAAACCCTTTCTTCAACACCCTCGTCCGCATCCTCGCTACCCGCTGCATGACCTCCGCCGAATACTTCTGCGCCGGCGCCCACGCCGAGTCCGAATTCCGCCACTACGGACTCGCCTCCCCGATCTACACCCATTTCACCTCCCCGATCCGCCGCTACGCCGACCTCCTCGTCCACCGCCAACTGGCCGCTGCCATCAATTACGAAGGCGAAGATGGCCGCGCCCCAATCGAGGGCACCATCACCCGCAACCGCCTTGAAGACATCTGCCGCAACATCAACTACCGCCACCGCAACGCCCAGTATGCCGGCCGCGCCAGCATCGAGTACTACGTCGGCCAAGCGCTGAAGGCCCGCAGTGAGACGCTCGCCGCCAAGGGCGTTGACACGGGGATAGAGGAAGACGGGTACGTGATGCGCGTCTTTGAAAACGGCGTCGTTGTCTTTGTTCCGCGCTTCGGCATTGAGGGCGTCGTCCGCCTCGAGGACTTTGTTCTGCCGGGCGACTCGGCGTCCCGTTCCGCTGAGGAACGGAGGGAGCTTGTGACGCGCCGTGAGAGCGACTTCGATCCTGAGGAGTATACTCTTAGAGTTCGTGAGAAGGGGCATGGAGAGGATGAGCGGGCGATGAATGTGGAGCTTTTCCAGAGGGTCCAGGTCAATGTTAGTTCTGTGAAGGAGGAGAGTGGCCGGGGTGTTGGAAAGAGGAGGGTCAGGATCTTGATCCTTAGAAATCAGGATTGATTAGACGATATGATATGAAATAGGGGGAAGGGAGAAAAAAAAAAAGTGTTTTTGTAATGATAGTCAAGGTTAACTCATGGTTGGGCTCAGGCGTCCGATGGGATCATGATTAGAAGCAAACGCCCTGAATATGCATATGCAAATTTACGGATGAAATTCTGCAGATTACTATTCTCTTTTACCTTTTGTTGCATTGTCCGTTCTGAGTGTTAGACATACATAACATCTAAACCTTTTTGGCGGACACCATCCCCCGAAGCAGCGTATGCGGGTACCAAAGCTGCGCTTTGGTTCGCAATAATAATGGTGCAGGCTGCCGCTTTCCATCCGCAGATTCGTCAGCCTGAGGAGCGACCCCTTCAGTCTCCCCCTTTGTCTCTGTATATACAACAGCACCTGACGCCGACTTCTCCCCCTTGGCCCGAATACTGTCGCCCACTTTCCAACCTCTTACTAACCACAGACAAACACCAGCTGCGATATACATAAGTCCCGTGAAGATCTGTACGTGGAGATATACGCGATTGTGTGAGTTTTTGTCCCGCAGAACAAGCGCAATCGGTTCTGCAACGGTTGTCGGCGGCACCAGGACGAGCCAGGTGATGCTCAGACCGCCGGGGAGGTCTTTCAGGTCGATGATCTCAGCGAGCACAGGGGCAACCGTTGCCCAGTAGGTACCTGCGACTGTGCCGACGAGCACGGCGAAGAAGGAGACGAGACCCATGCTGCGGGCGAAGACCCAGATGAGGAGGCAGAAGATCCCGCAGAGGAAGGTGAGGAAGGTGGCGATGTTGAGGCGGCCGAGCTTGTCGCTGAACATGCCGACGAAGGGGCGGCCGATGCCCTGGCCGAGGTTGAGGAGGGCGCCGATGATGCTGCTCTGGTGGGCGGAGAGGCCGACGGAGAGGGCAAAATTGGCCATGCTGAAGAGAATGGCGACGTAGCCGAGCATGGTGAAGATGCCCCAGCCGAGGAAGAGGAGGAACTCGGGCCGTCTGAGAAGGGGGAAGTGGAAGGCTTTGAAGCGGCTTCCGACGGCTTTGTTGCGGTCTCGCAGGAGATTTGCGCAGACGAGGTTCACGACGCAAGCGACGATGCCGAGGATTCGGAAGGCCCAGCTGAGGCCCAGTCGGGGTATGATTGCTCCCACCGCGAGGGAGTAGATCAGGCCTCCCAAGCCGGATCCAGCGGCGTTGATGCCCATGGCTAGACTGCGTCGACGCTGGAACCACTGCGGTGTAATTCCGACGCTCCCGACAAAAAGGAAACCCATGCCTATGCCAAAGCAGACTCCTTGGCTGAGGAATATCTGCCATCGCTGAGTGACGAAGGAAGAGCTAATAAGACTGAGCGTCTCAAAGAAGACGCCCATATTTAGAACCACGCGGGTTCCGAAGACATGGATGAGGTAGGTTGCCAACGGCGCAACGAGAAGGGCGCATGATATACTCAGACCGCCAGTAAAGGCATACATGAGTGGCGAGGTATTGGGGAATACGTCGTGGGAAAGATAGTGAGAGAGGAACACGCCATAGCTCTAGAGCATGTTAGCATAGTGGGTGGTGATCGCTGGACAGAGAGAGCGCCAACGCTATTGATGCCCCATGTATGGGCATTGATCCAGAAGACACTGGCCACGCATACCCAGCCGTATCCACCATCTGGAGGTACATCTTTAGCTTTCTCTTGAGCGGCAGCAGCTTGTGCATCGTCCGAACTCTGACGGCGTCCATCCTTTGTCTCCTGCCTGCTCAGTTCACGGTCAACCCCCTCCCGCGAGTGGATAACGTCGATTGGGGTATTATCCGCCATCGTCAACGATCTATATTCGAGACGAGGAGCAAAAGATGATGCTGGCAACCGAGGCCTCAAACATGCGTCAAGGTGCTCGAGCCCACGGTGCAGCGGATTACTCTCTAGGATTCCTAAAGAGGGCCGGAATTGAAGATAGAGGCATCCGGCTCCTTCAGACCCAATAACCGCGACTCGAAGAACAGAGGATTATTGTCAAAGAGGGGAAGAATGATCCAAGGGGAGGGACGTCGAAGAGCCGATGTGTCATGGTTTTCTCGCAAAATAGGTATCGATTTTAACCACAAGGCTAGCACCAAGCCATTTCGGGGGCCTTGAAGTCGGAATTGAGGCCGACATTTCATGAACCCTCATTGGAACTGGGCATTTGCAAGTGGGCTTTTCCTTGAGCCTTAAGAGGTCAGTGTGGAATATGGGGACAAGACAAGCCGGCAAAGGGTGCCGGCTAAGGCCGTGCGGAGTTCTCCATCAGGGGAAGGCAAAATTGGAGTCCAGTTGGAATACGAGATGGCGATAGGTTGAATGATTGGTCAGCGCGGTAGCAACCATTTCAGCAAGCTGCTGGGTCACGGCGTGTGGATAGAGATGAAATTGAAAAGGGCATCCGGAGTACCAGGAGTTGTGATCCAGGCACCACGACGAGTGGTTGACGCAAGACTCCCACGTGCGGACAAATCTTAAACCATTTCTTAACTCCTTCCTCCCGCTAAGCTGCTTCAAGCAGTGTTTCCAAATGGAAGTTGGATTTATCAACCAAAGGTTCGGTAGTAGGTAAGGCATAGCAGACTAAATATCTTTATTCGGAGAAAACGCATCTCCCAGTGGGTCTATAAAATCTCCGTCTCCGCCCAACTCTGAACAACACCCCTTGCTGTAGCTTCATACTCCTTCAGCACGACCTCGTCCCCACTGATGTACGTATTTGCATGGCAAAATGCGAAAGGAGGCTTCTGGTGAGCGAGAACAATATCCTTCCACTCCAAGGCTTCATCATACACATTCGAGAGACCCTCGTACAAAGTCCGGCATTTCGAGATACCAGCTGCTGTGCAGCGGTGTATGTTGAGTCTTATTAGCATCCGGGCTAGGGACGGTTTGTCCTCGGTGAGGATGCCTGCGCGGTTGAGATGGACGGTAAGTGTTTGCGTGTGCGTATTGCAGATAATTGCGTATAGACTGGGAGTATCGCGGAGGAGGTGCCGAAGTATAGCATAGCGGGCCTAAACGGAGTAAATACAGCTGGGCGAGTCTGAAGACAAACGAGGGTCGATTTACTCGACTGTGTGCTTGTCCCGATATCTACAGATACATTTTAAGAGTTAGCGAATGACTGTTTTCCTTGGTGTAGCGTCCTCACATTCGTGACCGGATCGTAGTTCTCCAGACCTCGGAGTCCATAAACTCCCAACTGCAAGTATATATCTATCACTGGGTTGATGTCAGAGGATTGTTCCAAATCAAGTGACTGGACTATTTCTTACGATCTTGTGGCTTGACCGAAGCGATACCAGCTACTCACTAGTTTACCGGTAGGTGGTTCTGTGGGCTTGTCGTCGAAATTGCACGAATTGTCAGACACTTCAGCGAGAAACCTTCCAGTGCCGTGTTCGAATAGCTGTGTAGAACGATGGAAATATAGTAGCAGTGGATACGGGGTCTCTGGCGGTTATCCTTTTCAGATTCGGGGACCATGTACAGATTCTTTGGACTACCATACGGTTGGAGAAGACAATGTTCTTGTAGCCAACTTCTTGCCTTTTGTCATTGTACTGTTCGATGTTGGCCTTTAGATCTCGTTAGAGGGTGTCTCGTGATCACTGACGTCGGGCAGGTTGATCCCCGAGAAGATATTACTGGAGCACTATGCTATGCCTGTCGTTCACTGATCAATCGTTGACTGCGCAGCTATGATACCAAGCTACATAAAAGGGAACTTGCTTAATCTGTACGCTTGAGAAGGCCAGTGGCTCGAAAAACGTTTTTTTTTTTCAATACGGGCCTTACTTCCACCACTCATCTCTACCCAGGGAAGCCTTCTTACAACTGTATCAGCCATGTCCGCAAGATTCTCTAGGAACTGGGTTTCTGCTGGATCGCGTATTCCAGATATGTCCTCGAATTCTACAAGGGCACCCAACGGGTCATCGATAGGGGTCGACGAAACCCAGAACCGCCTCTGCTGGCGGTGCTTTATCATCCACCCATGGTTTCCCAGCACTTTTGTACAGTTCCAGATTGCCTAGTAAGAAGCTCTCCGTTGTCTGCTGCACCATCGCCTGATAGAGTTGAAAGGATGAGATCAAAGATCCCATTAGCCTCAAGAGATATTTGTCGTAAGATAATTGTGGTGCCCCTTCAAGCGGTCTAC
The DNA here is from genome assembly GCA_025688805.1 of Aspergillus egyptiacus. NCBI lineage: Eukaryota > Fungi > Ascomycota > Eurotiomycetes > Eurotiales > Aspergillaceae > Aspergillus > Aspergillus egyptiacus. The sequence continues at coordinate 4,597 of MU628523.1, read as the reverse complement.
ATGCGTTCTGTTAGATCCAATGCCCGCAACGATGTTCTGACAAGTTGTACGCTTTTTGGTTAGCTACTTTGTACTTAGCCATGAAATGTGCATAGGTAGTGCTTTTCAGAGTTGCTAAGGTTGTTGAAAGCACAGGCTGCTGATAATTGAAACACTGCAGGGGAGGCCATCATGATAGGGTACTAGGTAAGGTATCCTTTCAGACTTCGTCGTGCTTGGAGTCGTGCCTGAACAGGATGAGACCAAAAGTTGTTTTATTATTGTTGTTGTTTGTCGTTGCTGTTGTACCAACAGACTCCGCACATGTGACTCAACCTCTGCTAAGAGCCAGGGCAGTAATACAGTTCAGACTGTCCATGCAGTGAATTGTGAACTGTGACGTATTTAGTATTTATTATTACTAGTATTATTAGCTGGCTTCTCCAAAATAAGCATGCTGCTCTACGTCGATGGACTTAGCATGATCTCGATTCAGATTAATTCTAAAGTGCGACCCACGGTTATCTATCTAGACTAGATATCCAGCTGTTCCAGAGGGCCAGCGTCCAGAGTCCAGACTTCTTGGACTGCCAGGTGGCAGGGAGCTGGGCTCAGCTGTGGCTCCCACCGGAAATACGGGAACCCCGCGCGCGGTCTTTAGTCTTTACCACTGGGCTCCAAGTCCAGCTCCACCCAAGTTCTTCCTGGTTGTTCCGAGGCAGAGCACATCTCCCGTCTTTAGCCAGTCTAGTTGAGTTGTTTATTGTTCTCCGTACGGCCATCCTGATAAAGTGTCATGGACTTGCCTCAACTCTTGTCCTGAATATATTCAACCCCCTTCAGGTTCATTCATTACCTGTTATTATTTCCTCTCCTAAAAACATCCATTCTCTCTCTTATCTGAGACACAGATCCACACTCTTTCGTGGCCCAGCCCACTCTGCATTCTTTCCACTCTCTTCTCTCCCAGCCACCTCCTCGACGCTCATTGGCCCAGTGCGCGGAGCTCATCGCCGACGTCCATACAGCATTACAGCCCCAACGCGACAGGCACGAGCTGTGACGCCCTGCCCATACTTTCCCTGTCCCGTTTCCAAGCATTTCCTAGTGGTATGATATCGAAAGGAGTTTGATCTTTGGTCAAGATGCTCCACAGGTCACCTCTTTCCCACCACAAGGGCAAAGATCCCCAGCGCAAGGTTACTCCGCCCGGCCCCTCATACATGTCCAACGAACAGATCGGTGAGTCTGCGTTGCTGGCTGAGCCTTGGCAGCCTCGAGCTCGAAGCTTTTTCATGATTTGACTTTCACGGAACTCGCTTCTCTCCAATTCTGGTCTCCTAGACTGATATTGTCTGTGTCTCCAGCGAGTTATCTGAAAGACTTACGAACCAATCGTCCGACCCGACCTGGTGGCTCACGACCTTCACCGAACAGAACGGAGTCGACTTCAAACGCTCGTGACAGTCTCCCTCCTCGAGCAACCTCTGCCATGTCAATGTACGGCTGTGCAAGAACTCCTTCGGCCACTCCGACGCCGGAAATCGATCGACCGCGGGCGGCCAGTGCCCTCTCGAGTCATCGTCCAGTTTCCTTCCACAGTTCGTACGGCAGCTCCGCGGGACGACCGTTGGTTCAAGAACCCAGACTGGTCCCAGTCCGAAAGAATGTTTCACCGACTCAAGCTTTTACCCGCGTCTCGTCAACTTCCCCAGTACCAGCCTACCGTGAGAGTCCTCAGCGACGGATAGAAAGGGAGGAGGCAAGATCTCTACGGGAGGCATTGCGGGGGATGGACATTAACGAGGAGATTCGCCTCTATAATGATGCGCAAGACGAGGCTACGGAATTGGTTTGGAAGCATCGGAACCCCGGCGTTCCGTTTAAGAATCCGTACGCTCCTTATCGTAACCCCGACATTGCAAAACCGCTCAAAAGCTCTCCGGAGCAGCACGCGGAGGACGGACGGGATCCGCGAAGTTCCTGGCGAAATAGCCATCGCCTTTCTTTTCGGGGCCACTCCGCGACGAATGAGGAAAGCCCTGTCCGCAAAAGCGGGATTCCACGGAAGAATCTCAAAGTCAATTTTGCGCTGGACGATGAGCAAACAAATGGTAACCACGGCCTAGGCCTCTCTGGGGCAAACGACCCCCCTAAAGGCATCTTCAGAAACCCTAAAGACCAGATCTATGAGGAGCCGCACGAGGCCAACCGGAACGATGATGACGAACGCTCCAGATTCTCAAGATCCGACTCTTGGGCACTTCGGTCAAAGTCGCGCAACTCGGTTCCGCTCGGTTCCCGTCCGTTATCGAACCGGTTCAGCAGCATTCCGTTTGTTGATAAACTGTCTCGGTTCGACCTTCATAGACACCCCCCTAGTCAGTCGCGAGACCCCGAATACAAGACAAATGCTCCAGAGCCACTTAGTGGCACATCACCTGATAGTGAGCCGGTGCGAACTAAAGATGGACTTGAAATCCGCAGCGAAGAAATCAGGGCAGCTACGAGCAAAAAGAGATCCGACCGGAGTTCGAAGCTCCCTATGCCGACTGCGGTAAGTGATCGTACCGGTCGGCCCATAGTGAGCTTCGATCCAAAGTGGGAGCCCATTGTAGCACAGAGCCCTCCGAAGAGGGAGTTGCCAGAAATTCAAGTGTCTACACCTGCTCCGCCGACCATTGAAGTGTCCGAGCCTCCCTCCATACCGGTCATCAACCTACCCGACAATAAAGAGCCCACCATAGCGGAGATGTGCCCGACTCCTCAGAGTCAATCGGAAAATTCGAAAACGTCCACAAAGGACCGGCAGAAACGTGGTTCCGGCCTTGGGAGGTTTATTCCGTCGCAAGATCACTGGGTGTCTACCTATTCTCGCGCCGGTGTTCCGACTGCAACGTGCGAGACTTGTTCACTTCCAATCGCCGGAAAAGTGGTTACCGCTGCCGGCTCACGCTTTCACCCAGAGTGCTTTTCCTGTTACCACTGTCGAACTCCTCTGGAATGTGTGGCTTTTTATCAAGAACCAGAAGCAAAGCGAAACGAGCGCCTTGCTGACCCTGCAGCCGATGAAGAGGCGCACGCATTGAGGTTTTACTGCCATCTTGACTTCCATGAATTATTCAGTCCCAGATGCAAAAGTTGCAAGACTCCGATTGAAGGAGAAGTGGTCGTGGCTTGCGGAGCTGAATGGCACGTCGGCCACTTCTTCTGCGCCGAATGTGGTGATGTACGAACCCCACCCCTCTTGGGTATATTGTGAGCTTCTCGCTGATCTTCTTACAGCCTTTCGACGCAGACACCCCCTTTGTGGAGAAGGATGGCTATGCGTGGTGCCTGAATTGTCATTCTCGCAGAACTGCACCTTCATGTGCAGGGTGCAAGAAGCCCGTCCTCGATGAGATTGTGATCACTGCGGTTGGCGGCAAATGGCATGAGAGTTGCTTCGTCTGTCACGAATGTGGCGACGGCTTCGGTCCGGAAGGCCGGTACTTTGTCCGCGAGGGTGAACCCAGACGAACTGCCAAAGGCCGGATCATCGGAGGGCCAGTCCAGCTGGCTGTATGTGAGAGATGCGAAGGCATACGAGTGAAATCTTCGCTGAGGTCCTGATTTCCTTACTTACCACTAATCTCTTCCGTTCCTTCTAGCTGCCAACATGGCTACGACAACCTTCCCTTTGAATACCTTTTAACTTACATGGGATACTGTTCTCTCAATGTTTTCCTATCTCAACGCAGAAACGCCCTCATTGCATATCGCAAGCGATTTGATGAATGAATGTGTGTACTTATTTACTATTAATTTGTCATAATCAAGCTCATTAGCGAATATTACCTAGTCCAGACTACCGTCCGTAAAGACTGGAACAGGGCTATGCTCGGCATTTCAAGCTTGAACAGCTAAACGCGCAATGAAAATGACATAAGCTGGCATAAATCACTATCATCGTTCTGGCGTCTAAAGCATATAATTTGCAGCCCTAAGCTAAGGGCCTTCTAGTCTTCGCCTGCAGTGGTGCTGGGTGCCTGAGGCAGAAAGACTAGATCTCTGGAGTCTGTAGCCAACCTGATCAAGCGGCGGCCATACCGACCGTTGCTGCAACCACGAGGAGTCGCCATTCTCTAGACTACATCGAACCACATCCATTCTGCTGCATACCAGCCCCCCAAAAATCTCTGAATTATCCTTGGAACAGCTCCTTGGCTTACAGTCTACCCCCGTGTCAACGACCATCCAACGAAGTCTCCGCCCGCAACCCCTCACGCTCCGCAATCAAAATGTCTATCCCCAATGAAGCTCTCCAAAAGGTACGTTTAACGTCACCATGCAAATCCACGAAGTCTCCCGTCCTTACTAAGGATGATGCGCTCCTCTAGCTCCTCCAAGAAATCGAATCCCGGGCCATCGCCTCCCAGCAACAAATCGGCATCACCAAGGCGCAGATGACGACGAAACAGCGCGATATCCGCATGCTGGAGCTCACATCCAAGGAAATTGGGTCGCTACCCAGTGACACAAAGGTCTATGAGGGTGTTGGGAAGATGTGAGTTACATACATACATCCATACATACATACCATTCCCATTCTTCCCCAAGACTTGGCCTGGTTTTTTTT